>CM052702.1:2507450-2547809 GCA_028551405.1 Uromys caudimaculatus
GGGTCCTCAGGTAGTATTATGTCCATTTTTCTGAGGGTCCGCCAAACTGATTTCCAGAGTGGTTGTACCAGCTTGCAATCCCACCAACAGTGGAGAAGTGTTCCTCTTTCACCGCATCCTCGCCAGCATCTGCTGTCGCCTGAGTTTTTGATCTTGGCCATTCTGACTGGTGTGAGGTGGAATCTCAGACTTGTTTTGAAGAACATTCAAACCACCATAATTGCGCTACAAAACATTAGCAGGAAAACCTGATGGGAATGCTGTTTGAGAGTTTGTTATTTAAAAATTCACTTCATGCCACAAAATGAAAGCTCTAGTGCGAGGGAATGAGTAATGTTATGTTGAATAGTTCTAAGAAGCTCCACTGAAATCTCCCAAATAACCCAGTCTATTGCCAAGATTAAAGATTGTTTTCTACAAAGTGATGGTAATGCCCTATTGCTGAAGACAACACAAACATCCATCGTGAAATAATCTTGGGGCACCTAGCTATAAACGGAACCTCTACTGACTAGTGATCATGATATTGGAAGGAACTTTGCCTACTACCAAAGAAGAAACATAATCATCAAACTAACTATAAACCCTGCAACCTACAAAAGTGAAATGCCTATGAGTTAAGCTTCAACAATAGTGGCACTAATGTTGTAGGAGTAACCAAGCATTCTCTGATTGGATTTAAGGCCCACCCACTCCATGAAATGGAACTCATGCCAGACATTGCAAAGATGGCCAAGAACCTGAGACTGAGTAGGCAATGCACCTAGGGCAAAATAAAATACTATTGTTCTGCCAAAGGAACACAGCAGTAAAATGAATTTAATGACAAGCTGCCTTTTTCAAGATGATGTCAGAGAAACTTGTAGTAGATGGGAATAAATATAGAAACCCACAACTACACACACACACACACACACACACACACACACACACACACACACACACACACACACAGAGTAAAAGACATCAGAGCATTAGACTAAAATGGGTTCTCTTCCACTCAGAGTTCAAGAATCCATGCTAAAGAGGAAACTGAAAGTTGCAGATCTAGAGATGATGGATAACTTCAAAGAAACAGTGTCTTCCAGACACAAGAGGACAGATATACATATGAATGCATAGATACTGTGGCAGTAAGCACAGGTTCAAGCCAGTTGGGGTTCTAGCACTGAGATGGAAAAGTGGACTCAGGCTCCTACATCTGACCCAGAACTTATGCAGTTTGTACCCACTGGAAAAGCAAAGCTTAGTTTCTCCAGTGTTGCATATCTGGTTATATTAACCACAATTCATGTAGATCTCATCCACAAGACTTGATGACCAGAATAAAATTAACTGTGTATTTGTTTTGTAGACTTTAAAACTCATTTCTCTTTATTAGGTCATTTTTTTGTTTTTTATTGGCCATTTGCTTTTATATTTTGGTATCTGTTTTTGTAAAGGTGTGTGTGTGTGTGTGTGTGTGTGTGTGTTTCTTGGTTTTCATTTCTTTCATTTCAATTTTGTTTGTTTTTTTAAAGAAAGAAAAAGAAAGAAAGTAAGAGAGACAGAAAGAAAGAAAGAAAAAGCATGGCTCTGGACAGATGGGAGAATGTGGTGGTGCTTTGAAAAGTTAGGAGAGGGGAACATTGTGATTCGAATATATCAAATGATGATTATTTCAATTAAAATAATAATAATAAATTCGTGTAGCGCTTTGAGGTTTTTAATTTGCTTTTCCTTTTTGTTATTAAAATTATCATTACATCATCTCTCTCTTCCCTTTTTTTCCATCCAAACCCTCCCATGTATTTCTCCTTGTCAGGTAAGTTTTTTTATGAAGTACAATGAATATAGATGTGCATATTAAGTTTGATGACAGCATATAATAGAATTTCACCTTAAACATAAAGCAATTTAGGTTTTCAAAAATGTTAAATTTAAAAAATTTACCAAGAAACTTGCCTTTTCTTTGCTACTCTTACCAGCACACACATGCCCTCTTTAAAGTATAAGGAAACAGCTTCCCCATCTCTAGTCTCACTGCTTTGCTTAGTTACATTTTTTTGGTGAACTATCACTTGTTTGTTGGAAAATGTTTTCTTAGTCTTGTGCTGAGAGTACTGTATGTTAGAAAAATTGGGACAGTTTGTTCTTGCTTGTTCAGATGCTAGAGGATCTAGATGCAAACTCTCACAGAAGATTAATATTTTTAAAGTATGAAAGATTTTATAAAAACAGCATTTGCCTTTATTTTCCCACATACTTTGAGTTTAAGATAAATTCATCAGTTCTCCTTCCAAAATGGAACAATGGGCAGAACTAGAAAGAGCAGTAGGCTTTTCTCTTTTACCTCAGCCTTTAAGCAAAGAAAGGCTTCCTGGTGACAGGAAGTGAGGGTTTGAAAGGGTAGGAAACATCTACTCCCTATACTAGATAAAAACTAGCTTTTCAAAAGCTTTTGTCTTTTTTTAAAATCTTAACATATTTGTGAATTAAAATGGAATATAATTCTATCAGTGTTTTATAATAAAGAGAGAGGTTACACACCTCCTCACTGCTGCCCTCCATGGTCACAGAATGTTCCCTAGAGTTTTAAAGACCTCAAATCAGGTGTATTCTGGATTTGTGGCTTTGATGATGAACAGAATTGGAGGACTGGACTGTATAGTACAGTAGAGGTGGCAATAAATTTAATGCACTCTTAAGCTTGCTTAAGATTCTCAGGCAATGTCTGGAAATAGGAAAGAGGCTCTGCCTAAGGCTATATAAATTCAAACCTCAAGCCTGGGTCATTGCTATTTTAACATAAAATATCTATATGTAAAAGGAATATTCACTCTAAATAGCAAATGCTGTCAATTCTTGTTTCTTAGCTGGCAGAGGACTTTAATCTGATTCTAGGATGAGAGTCTCTTTTCCTTCTTATATTCACAAAATTTCCTTGTCTTTCTGTCCAGGTTCAATTCAAATGTTCAAATATTGAAAATATGTTATTAAAAATGTTGTCTGTCTTTTCAGTCATCCATTAACTGTTGTGTGACAGTTGAAAATCATGAGGATGCCAGGGCAATTAATGATTGCTTGGCTCTTAAAATGATACTGGGTGGATATGGTGGTTGCTTAAAATATAATTTGTATATTTTGTGTAGATTTATGTGTTGGCTATCAAAGGCAATATAAAGCAATCTGTACCTTTGAAACGTAAGTATTAATAATTCAAAATGGTGGTTTTCTCTGTGTTTATTAGTAGAATTTGATCTATCTTTAGAATAAGGTTGGAAAAATGCAAGAGAAAAACTAATGAAATACATTCATTTAAATAACATCAATGTTCTATTATAAAGACACCAATGTAAAACTAAAACCTAATCCCTGTGTCTAAAATAGCAAGGTCTCCTTAAAGATGTTGCTGTGATCTTAGTAGTATTGTGTAATTGACTTAATTGAAAAGATTTGGTGTTTTGTTAAACCATTGTTTTTGCTTGCAGTTCACACCTTTGGCTTCTTTGGGAAATTGCCTTAATAAAGCCAAGATGCATTTAATCATCAGACAGTATTGAAGTTTTATAAATATCTATTTTGTAAGCAACTGATTTCAGGATTCCTTTTAGTTCTGTATAAAGAGGCTAATTATTGATGGCTCCTTAGTGTATAGATATACTTTTGTAATATTGAAGTAAAGATTGACAGCTGTACTGGCTAGTTTTATGTGTCAACTTGACACAAGTTAGAGTTATCACAGAGAATGGACTCTCCCTTGAGGAAATGCCTCCATAAGATCCAGTTGTAAGGCATTTTCTCAATTGGTGATCAAGTGGGAGGGCGCAGCCCATTGTGGGTGGTGCCATCCCTGGCCTGGTAGTCCTGGGTTCTATAACTGAGCAAGCCAGAAGAAGCAAGCCAGTAAGCAGTACCTCTCCATGGTCTCTGCATTAGCTTCTGCCTCTAAGTTCCTGTCCTGTGTGAGTTCCTGTCCTGACATCCTTTGGTGATGAACAGCAATGTGGAAGTGGAAGCTGAATAAATCCTTTCCTCCCCAACTTACTTTATGATCATGATGTTTTGTGCAGAAGTACAAACCCTGACTAAGACAATAGCCATTGGATATTTGTAAACCTGTACACAACTATTTTATTTTTAAATTAGTTTACCTTTTATGGTTGTGTTTTGCAATGCCTTACACACAGCTCTCTTTTAAGGTTCTGCAAAAGTAGTGTCAAACAAAGGAATCTGAACTCTGTTTTTGAAATGCTGAGATAGGCCCATAGGACAAACAAAATGGACTTCAGTCATGCTTGACATAAGAACCATTCCTTCTATTCCTCTTAGTCACTTAAAATTGGGCTTTAATGATTTATTGGCACTAATTCCTTGACATCTGTTTCTTATATTTCATACCCCCTTACTCTACTCTCCCTATATGGGACTAACTGGGACAAATCTGTTTCCTTATAATTAGGAACTAGAGATTATGTTCAGAGAATATTGTTCAAAGACAAGGTGGGGGGATTGTAACAGTTGAAAGCACATTAAAGTAAGCATGATGTATATGGTTGCATTTGTTAGTAATTCTAGTTCTTAAGAAGCTGAAACAGGAGTATCATAAGTTTCAGATCAACCTAAACTCCATGAAAGATTCTTCTCCAAACCAAATAGATGGAATTTTGCATGCCAGTTCTACTAAAAGTAACTAAAACTCAAACAAGCATTTATAGGTTACACAGGAAGCGTCTTGTACTCAGCAGCCTGTTACTAACAATATATTCTAGTTTTGATTCCTACATATATTCTGCTCATATTTGTTTTAGGGACAGGCATATTTCATCACAAGATGAACAATGAGGGACTGAAACAGGCCTATCTGGAAAGAATAAATAGACTTTGAAAAGACAGATGTCCTCCCTTGCTCTGCTATCTGACTATTGAAAAATAAACACTAAGAAATTAGAATTTTCTCTATAATAATACATGGAGAGAAATAGCTACCATTCTGGAAAGTCAGAGGAGGAACTTTTCTCCTCTAGAAAGATTTACTACTTTTCAGGTGACCTTGAAAGAGAGACTGACCTTGAAGGAAAAATTTGGAACCCAGACAGTGGTAAGAATGTATCTCACAGTCACAGGCCTGGCAGTTATTGGGTCTCCCACATGTAAATTGGGCAGAGCTCATTAATGGTGTTTGGAATCTTATATATATTAAGTTGTTAGTCAGTTTATGCAGTTTTCAATTTATAATGAGTATATCAGTACAACATTCCTTATAAAGCACAGTACCTGTAACTTGGGAACTAGGGTAGTATTTGAAGAAATAGATGGAACTAAATGAGAGAGAGGAAAGAGAGAGACATAGACAGAACAAACTGCCAAATGCTGGATTGGTAGGAAGGAGGCTGTTATTTGAGAAAAGTTCAGGAAAGGGAGAGAATATGAATAAAATATATTCTATGAAAAGGTTTAGAAATAAATTATGCAAATGCACACACACACACACACACACACACACACACACACACACACACATTCACACATACTGCCACAACTGGTTTCATTCATTACATGTAATGATTCTTTAATCTGCAATTTATTTCTCATTTTTAGTACTCTAATTGATGAATCTAGAGTTCAGGTGGACATTCCCTGAATACTTAATATTGTACATCAAAATGAAATTTATACACATGGCAAATGTTCATATTATACTTTGACACTCAAATATTATAAGCTTAAGTTTATAAGTAGAAGATAATCAAGCAAACTCATTTGTTTGTGAGTAGGTCAGGCTACATTTGTCAGTTTAAGCTCTCAGATAATCATCCAATTACAGATTTCTATGTCCTGCTACCTAAGTCCTTTTGCCTGTGATCATCCATAGTTCTGGAAGCCCTGAACCCATGCTTCATTTAAACTCTTCTTTATAGCCTCCAGGCAGAAGGCAGATGGATCTTGTACAGGTAAGTGCCTGCTGATGTCAACTGGAGTATGACTGCCTGAGGACTGTGGCATCCAGCCTCAAGTCATTTATTATAAATATTTTGGACACATCAGATTCATACACACTCTACTCCAGCTGAAAAGATAAATAGTTCAGACTTTCCCAGTTACTAAATGTCTCAAAGGAAAACAACTTCCTAAAAGTGCTCTTTCTTTATAGCAGTTCCAGTAGAGCTTTATTAAAGTCCTCCACACCTAAGTTTTCAGTACAACATTGATTTTCCTGGAACTAAAAGATCTGAAGGGGTTTGCAACCGCATAGGAAAAACAACAGTATCAACCAACCAGAACCTCCAAAGCTTCCAGGAACTAAGCCATCAAACAAGTACACATGGTGGGACCCATGGCTCTAGACACACATGTAACAGAGAATGGCCTTGTCAGGCATCAATAGAGGAGAGGTCCTTGGTCCTGTGAAGGCTCGATGCCCCAGTGTAGGTGAATTCGTGGGCAGGGAGGTAGGAGTGAGTGGGAGGGTAGGAGAACACCCTCATAGGGGGACTGGGAAAGGGGATAACATTTGAATATAAATAAAGAAAATATCCAATATGTGAAAAAAAAGGAAAGCTGTGTTGAAGAAAGCACATTTCTACTTATTTATTACAGATAAGAATATTTTTGCTAATGAGAACAGTGACGGAGAGACAGTGAACTTTAATGCATTTTGGTAATCAAATTAAAAACAAACAACTTTGTTTTGTGATGAGTCACATAAAAGAACAAAAATATAGTCATACAGAAGTTTCTCTTGCATTTCAGCCAGGTCTCTTACTGGTTCAAGTCTTCTTTTCCTTTTCAAAATTTCTTCTACAATAAATTCAAATATAATATTTCTAGTTGTGATTTTTTTCTAATTTATGCTCTGAATAGAGAGGAAATTTCTTTGTGCTTTCTCGATTTTGTATTATAAAACAACAGGAATTGTTTGAGGTGAAAATTCTTACATATTGATTTCAACAGAAAGACTAATTATAGGAAAGACAAGTAATAATTCTACTTTATTTAGGGACAAGAACATAATTCTCTAAAGTGTTCTTTCTGTAAGTTTATTGACTGATTACTTGGTTTGTGTAATTCTAAATGAAAATAACATCACATATTTACTATTTAAAGAAATTAATAGAAATATTTAATTTTCGAACAATTCAGGATAGATTAAGAAGCTATTTTATCAAGACTGATGAGGTAGCAAATTCTTTTGTCATTATCATTCTCATTAAATGATTATTCCTGATAATGAATGTTACTTTCATGATTGTAATATACCCATAAATGTATATCATATTGAAACTACACTATATATATAGTAATATTGTTTGTGCACAGGCATATAAATACATGTTATCTTCAAATGGAATATTCAATTATTTAAAACTGACACTGTATTTTCACAGATGAAGAACAATTAGTTATGAAAAGAATATTTTCTCACTGTGGAAATTTTCTGCAACCACTTGTTTCTGTGAGTGGCAGGAAACCAGAAATAATTCTGTGGCTACTTATAGTTAATGAGTCATGACAAATCTAAACAAGCAAATCGTTCAGTAGCATCAGATTTGACCGTTCCAGGCTCTGTATTTCAATAGCCCAATTATTGGAGCAATTAAGCAAAAATGTAGTCAAACTGAATGCCCGGTACTGTGAAACCCATCATCGGAATGAATAATAACATTTTTAAATTGAATTGGCTTTTTTTTTTTCTTTTGGTCAAAAGTTGACACAACATACGCAATCAACATTTGCTTGTCTTTTAACATTCTAAGTAACAAGTCAAATTACACAAATTAATTTAAAATTTGTTTTTATTTAATGAGATTTCAAATTAAATGTGCTGAGCAAACATATATGAAAATTTGATTCCAGATCTTGTGCATGTGTCTCCATTATTAATATTAAATATAAAAGGGGCTAAGGAAAAATAAGAGGGCATTTTCTTTTGGCGGAAGCCAGATAACAGTGCTCATTTAAATGCAAGGTCCACCAAGAAAAATTACACCAGAGAATCCTACATATAAGTAACACCACAAACAGTGTGTTTAGTCAACACAAAGAAGATAAAACTCACATTTGTTGTTAGATAAAAATAATTAGTCAGTTCAATGAGAAAAGTCAATCCTGTAGTTGTGTTTATACACACCAAAAATCTATTCCACTAGACTCAACAGACTAAACTTTTACCTTCCCTTTGTGTTCATTCAATAAAACCTAATAAAGAAAGTAGCAAATCCCAAACAGATGAGTGAGGTGCAAAGGGAACAAACTACAGTCCATCGACTTTACCAATGTCATAGATCGTTTGAAACTGCATAGCCCTAACAGATATGATGAAACACAGCAATCAATCATTCTGACAACTGAGAATCACCTTTGACCAGAAACCTACAAACATTCCAAAAGATATCTCTGAAGCACCAGCCAGTATTCATTTCATAGTTTCTTTACAATAGCATTAAGCATTTTACACCAAATATTAGTTGACAGCACTTTCCGTGCCCCAGCCTCCTGAGAATTTGCATGCTATCCTACCACTGTCCCAAAGGCTTGACAAGAAGGACCTTTTGATCCACTATGGCGGAGAAAAGCATTTTTCACTTACCAAGAAGACTCAGTTAACTATTTGTGATGGATGTAGATGTATAGCACTTATTTCAATTTCCTCCCACCTTTTCTCCTGAGAGGAGAGTAAATTCAAGTACATGTGGAATAAGGACATCTATTTAAATCCATACAACAGCTATATAAAACAATAATGGCGTTTTTCAACATTAACATTCTTGTCTGTTTGTTTTTTCAAAACGTCTTTATTGTTACCAGAATGACATATTGACAACAGAGTTCAATATTCCATTCCACCTTTCTCTGTCAATTTGAAACCTTGCCACCATTTTTTTTTGATACTTTATTGAGATCTCCAATGTTTCCCCCTTTCCAGGTCTCCTCTTTGGAAACCCCCTATACCCTCCCCCTCCCCCCAACTCTATAAGGTTATTCTACCTCCAACCCTCTCCTATATTCCAACCTTGACATTCCCCTTTACAGGGGCCTCTAACACCCTCAGGCCCAAGGGCCTCTCTTCCCCCTGATGGCCAACAAGGCCCCCCTCTGCCACATATGTGGTCCGAGCCATGGGTCCCTCCATGTGTATTCTTTGGTTGGTGATCCAGACTCCAGGAGGACTGGGAGTCAGGCCAGTTGACACTGTTGCTCTCTCAATGGGACTGCAAACTCCCTCAGCTCCTTCAGTCCCTTCTCCAAATACTCTATCTGGGGCCTCACTCTCAGTCCAGAAGTTACTGTAAAGTGAAACTTGGGTATTCAGAGCTTTTGGCATAATATTCACTTATCAGTGAGTACATACCATGTTCCTTCTTTTGTGACTGAGTTACCTCCCTCAGGATGATATTTTCAAGTTCCATCCATTTGCCTGCAAATTTCACTAAGTCATTGTTTTTAATAGCTGAGTAGTACTCCATTGTGCAAATGTACCATAATTTCTGTATCCATTCCTCTGCTGAGGGACATCTGGGTTGTTTCAAACCTCTGGCTATTATGAATATGTATGCTATGAACATAGTGGAGCATGTGTCTTTATTACATGTTGGAGCATCTTCTGGGTATATTCCCAGGAGAGGTATAGCTGGGTCCTTAGGTAGTACTATGTTCATTTTTCTGAGGGTCTGCCAAACTGATTTCCAGAGTGGTTGTACCAGCTTGCAGTCCCACCAACAGTGGAGGAGTGTTCCTCTTTCTCCACATCCTCGCCAGCATCTGCTGTCACCTGAGTTTTTGATCTTAGCCATTCTGACTGGTGTGAGGTGGAATCTCAGACTTGTTTTGATTTGCATTTCCCTGATGACTAAGGATGCTGAACATTTCTTTAGGCGCTTCTCAGCCCTACGAATTTCCTCAGTTGAGAATTCTCTGTTTAGCTCTGCTCCCCATTTTTGGAAAGGGTTACTTGGTTTTCTGGAGTCTAAGTTCTTGAGTTCTTTGTATATATTGGATATTAGCCCTCTATTGGACATAGGGTTGGTTAAGACCTTTTCCCAATCTGTTAGTTTCCGTTTTGTCCTATTGACAATGTCCTTTGCCTTACGGAAGCTTTGCAATTTCATGAGGTCCCATTTGTAGATTTTTAATCTTAGAGCATAAGCCATTGGTGTTCTGTTTAAGAACCTTTCCCCTGTACCCAGGTGTTCAAGGCTTTCCCCCACTTTCTCTTCTATTTGATTCAGTGTATCTGGTTTTATGTGGGGGTCCTTGATTCACTTGGACTTGAGATTTACACAGGGAGATAGGGATGTATCAATTCTCATTCTTCTACATGTAGACTGCCAGTTGAACCAGCACCATTTTTGAAAATGATGTCTTTTTTCCATTGGTTAGTTTTAGCTCCTTTGTCGAAAATCAAGTGACCATAAGTGTGTGGGTTCATTTCTTGGTCTTCAATTCTATTCCATTGATCTACCTGCTTGTACTGTACCAATACCATGCAGTATTTATCACTACTGCTCTGTAGTACAGCTTGAGGTCAGGAATGCTGATTCCCCCAGAAGTTCTTTTGCTGTTGAGAATAGCTTTTGCTATCCTGGGTTTTTTGTTGTTCCAAATGAATTTGAGAATTGCCCTTTCTAAGTCTATGAAGAATTGAGTTGGAATTTTAATGGGGATTGCATTGAAACTGTAGAAATTGCTTTTGGCAGGACAGCCATTATTACTATATTAATCTTCCCAATCTATGAGCATGGGAGATCTTGCCACCTTCTGAGGTCTTCTTCGATTCCTTTCTTCAGAGACTTGAAGTTCTTGTCATACAGATCTTTCACTTGCTTGGTTAGAGTCACACCAAGATATTTTATATTGTTTGTGACTATTGTGAAGGGTGTCATTTCCCTAATTTCTTTCTCAGCCTGTTTATCTTTCAAGTATAGGAAGGCTACTGATTTATTTGAGTTAATTTTATTTGTTTGTTTGTTTTTTGTTGTTTTTGGTTTTTCAAGACAGCGTTTCTCTGTGTAGCCCTAGCTGTCCTTGAACTCACTCTGTAGACCAGGCTGGCCTCGAACTCAGAAATCCACCTGCAACTGCCTCCCAAGTTTGAGTTAATTTTATATCTGTCCACTTTGCTGAAGTTGTTTATCAGCTGCAGGAGTTCCTTGGTGGAGTTTTTCGGGTCACTTAAATTTATGATCATATCATCTGCAAAGAGTGATATTTTGATTTCTTCCTTTCCTATTTGTATCCCTTTGACCTCCTTTTGTTGTCAAATTGCTCTAGCTAGAACTTCAATTACTATATTGAATAGATATATTCAATAGAATATATTAGGAGAGAGAGGGCATCTTTGTCTAGTCCTTGATTGTAGTGGGATTGCTTCGAGTTTCTCTCCATTTAGTTTGATGTTGGCTACCAGTTTGCTGTATATTGCTTTTACTATGTTTAGGTATTGGCCTTGAATTCCTGATCTTTCCAAGACTTTTATCATCAAGGGATGCTGAATTTTGTCAAATGCTTTCTTAGCATCTAATGAAATGACCATGTGTTTTTTTTCTTTGACATTGTTTATGTAGTGAATTTCATTAATGGATTTCCGGGTATTGAACCATCCCTGCATCCCTGGGATGAAGCTTACTTGATCATGATGAATGATCGTTTTGATGTGTTCTTGAATTCGGTTTGCTAGAATTTTATTGAGTATTTTTGCATCGATATTCATAAGGGAAATTGGTCTGAAGTTTTCTTTCTTTATTGGGTCTTCATGAGGTTTTGGTATCAGTGTAACTGTGGCCTCATAAAAGGAATTGGGTAGTGTTCCTTCTGTTTCTATTTTGTGGAATAGATTGAAGAGTATTGGTATCAGGTCTTCTTTGAAGGTCTGATAGAATTCTACACTGAAACCATCTGGTCCAGGGCTTTTTTTTGGTTGGGAGATTTTTAGTAACTGCTTCTATTTCTTTAGGCATTATGGAACTGTTTAGATGGTTTATCTGATCCTGACTTAATTTTGGTATTTGATATCTGTCTAGAAAATTGTCCATTTCATCCAGATTTTGCCGTTTTGTTGAGTATAGGCTTTTGTAGTAGGATCTGATGATTTTTTTAAATTTCCTCAGAATCTGTTGTTATGTCTCCCTTTTCATTTCTAATTTCTTAATTTGGATATTGTCTCTGTGCCCTCTGGTTAGTCTGGCTAAGGGTTTATCTATCTTGTTGGTTTTCTCAAAGAACCAACTCCTGGTTTTGTTGATTCTTTGTATAGTTCTTTTTGTTTCTACTTGGTTGATTTCAGCCCTGAGTTTGATTATTTCCTGCCTTCTACTACTCTTGGGTGTATTAGCTTCTTTTTATTCTAGAGCTTTCAGGTATGTTGTTAAGCTGCTAGTGTATGCTCTCTCCAGTTTCTTTTGGGAGGCCCTCAAAGCTATGAGTTTTCCTCTTAACACTGCTTTCATTGTGTCCCATAAGTTTGGGTATTTTGTGCTTTCATTTTCATTAAATTCTAGGAAGTCTTTAATTTGTTTCTTTCTTTCTTCCTTGACCAAGTTATTATTGAGTAGAGCATGTTATACATTAGTGTTCAGAGAGCTCTGATGCCATCGTGACTCTCAGTTCTCACTATCTATATGTGGCTTTGGATATTTTTGCTTATTTCTCTCTGGAAACATATGTCTTAGGTACTAAACTTCCCAGAATAATAAAAAAAATGCTTTACTTCTTATCTCATCATTTTAAGCATTTCTAAGCTTCCATTTTTATAAAAGAATTAACTTTTTTCTTTATGAATGTATATAAGTATGAAGTCAAATTATTTACTTGATTAATTCCTTAAAATCATGCTACCAATTGATAAGGGAGTCAATATAGAACTATTTTAAAATGTATTAACATGTTAGAATTACATTTCTTGTTAACATTATGAAGAAAGAAAACAACCAGGCCATGTTTAGCCTAATATTGGAAGTGTTCCTATTATTTCACACACAGAATTATGTGAACACAGAACAGGCACTCAGCCCTTGGTCAACATACATAGCAGTGAAGAGAGAGAAAGAAAGGGAAGAAGAAAGAAATGGATAGAGGCAGGGGAGCTGCTTTACCCTGGTTAGTACCTAGAACAGACACACTTAGCAATAAACAATTAAACAGGCAAAAAACAAGTTAAGTGTGGAACTGTATTTTAACATCAGTTATGACCCCACCAAAAATAGGTCTAAAAATAAGTAGATTCTAGAATCATCGAATGGAAATTTTAGTGAGCTTTTCTCTTAAGTAATAGAAAGATAAATATTTTTAGAATTTTGATACCAATTTAGAGGATTTTATTGTATGTAAAGATTGGAAATACAGAAAAAATGTTAATATTTAAATGAATATTTAATAATTTTTATATAAATAGATTGTGAAATAACTTGCCTTCAAAATCTGAAAAATTGTCTGTTTTAGGTAAACATGTTTATTGCTCTAAAAAAATTGGGGGAGGGGTTACTTTACCCAATAGGATTTAGCAAGTCAATAATTTATCAAACATGAAATTTTAGACTCAACTGCAAATCCCAAAGTTTTTCATATTTTATGATATTTTTATAATTTTCACTACTGTGATTTGTTCTTGTATCCAGCTTACTGCTTCATGTAGTATGTGTGCATTAACAAATTAAAGAAGTTCCTGGATTTGTAAAACAGTGCTGTTGTTACAGCATGGTTTTTAGAGGAAGACTCAGTAAATGCCTCACTCCAAAGCAAAACCTTCCAGTGCTGCAACTGTCTTCACTCATCTAGCTAAAGCTGCCTTGCTTTTCACTTCAGAACAGGCTGGAGGCAGTTTACTTTGACAGAGGTCACACAGAGGTCTCTGGACTTTCATGGCTGTGTGTTATTGGCTCAGTTCCATCCTGGTTTTAAAAAAAATATTCTAAATTCATGAAGAGCCAAAATAAAAACCAATATTTACCTGATTCATAAATCAATTGTATTTGGTTACCTTTCCTGATGCTCTGATCAAATACTCAGCAAACTTAAGGAAGAACTTAATTTGATTGACAGTTCCCAGCACCAATTCATCAGGGAGAGAAGTCAGGGTAATCAGGGTAAGGCAGATCAAGCAAAGTCTCCAATCAAGAAGCAGAGAGAGATGGATATCATGCTTAGCTTACTTTGTCCTGTTTTTTTTTTTTTTTTCTTTCTGTGGACACTGCCCATGAGATGGTGCCTTTAGTGGTTGAGGTAGGTGTTTTGGTTCAGTTTAACTTTTCCGTAAACACTCCCATGGTAGTTCTAAATCCAATAAAATGGAAAATGAAGATGAGCTGCCACAAGTAACTTTCCAAATTGAATAAGATCAGTCACATTTAACTTGACCAAATGAAGATAAGCAAATTCACCAAACTCACTCCACTAAGAGACAAGACTAAATTTGAAACAAAGACATTTTCTTACCATCTAAGCATATCCAGTGTTTCACTCTGTATCATATAATATGTCTCATAGACTAAAACACAAGATCCAAAGTCGTTCCAAGTTTGTGACATTTATAGTATTTGTATTACTTTCTTCGGTATTGTTTTTATATCAAAGTCATTGTTTTATATTTATGTTTTCTTAACTGTTGTTTTCCACAATTACACAATAATCTAAAACAAAGATAACTGTGTTAGAAAAAGGGAAAGCTGTTTTTTTTCATGTTTCTGTACACACTGCATAAGAAAAAATATGAAAGTGAACACATGTGTGGGTGGTCACATGACCCAGGACTAGATGATTTCCAGATGCAAAGGAAACTCATCCACATCAAATTCTACTCTAGAAATTGTGGAGGCAAGTATCTCTTTAGGAACAATCTGTTCCCCAGCATTATACATTCTGTCTCCAGCTACATTGTGTGTAACTATCTCCTGTCTCCTTCTCTCCATGACCTTCACTGTTCCTGCAACATGGATGTGAACATTTATTTCCTCTACCCTTCTCTTTCCTATTTCTCTTCTTTTTATCTTTTTCTTCACTCCACCAATTTCTCTAACCTCTCTACAACTTAGCCATTTGATAGACAATGTGGGGCAGTGGTCTGTGGCAGGTAATCTGGCACCCAGTTGAGCATAGGCTGAAAACTCTGGGAGACCCAGTGGAATAATCCACGAGGGACCGCAAAATGTTTTTGGCCAACGCTCTCGGAAGACTCCTGTAAAAACAGCAACAGCTTTCACAACCCCTACAGAGAGGCCTGTCCTGTGAGATTTGTCACATAGGAGCAACGCCAAGCCCTCCCACATGCAAATAAGGTGCCTCAAAGCCCTCAGACCAAGCCAATGTGAAGTATCTGTTGTCAAACCCCTGACCCCTCCCAAACAGTATATTAGACCATCCCAACCTATGTAGGAGAGACCACCATCCAGAAGGAATAAAGGTGTGAGAACTACTCCATTGTCTGAGAGCTTCTATCATAAGGGCTGTAACACTGTAACACGGCAGCCTGGGAAGAGATCTGCTCTTCTGAATACCACCAGAAGCTTCCATCCCTCCTTGCCTGGCTAGTTGGCCTCTCTTGGGCTCAGCCGAGGCCCGACTCAGCACAGGGTGGTGGGTGCAGCATCTTGGTGCAACTGAGGTGGCAACTGCAGAGACCGAGGTGGAGGAGATTCCATCCCCACTAGCACTCTCTCCCTTGCCAGAACCCTCTCATTTGGCCAGGCCAGAGATCCCTGAGGAAGGCTCCCAGCATGCAGCCCAACAAGATGATAAATTAATAAATAAATAATTCTTCAGGATTTAAACTTCTAGAAAGTATATTCTACTAGATATGGTTGCTTGTTTATAAGGCTTGATTAAAAGAATTATACATAGTGGTATAATGTTTAGAGAAAAATCTCCAGACTAGACTTGGCTTATATCTAAATTTATACTATGCAAATGCTTGCATACACACATGTATTCATTTGATTAATTTCTATTCATATGTGAAATGCATACACAATTAAGACCTCTTAATGCTGATTCACCAAAATTTGTATTTCTTTGTAGTAAACTCAGTTTGTAAGCAATCAAATATTAGTCATATAAACTGTGTCTAGACACTGGTCTTATTCCGTGCAACAGCACAGAATTTCTTTCACCAATAACCCCATAACTAATATCGGATTTTTATTAGTAGTGGAGTGTGTGGTCTATGAATATTATCAGAAAGGGATGTGCAAATTTACAACTGTTGTAAAGAGCTATACATGGAACAATGATGGGGTCCATCTCAGATGCTATGACAAGCCCTACATGTACATTTGTCCTTGTTCTCTAGGCTTTGAGTATATCTTCCTCCACACTCCGTTCTCCCCTCTATAAAACAATGTATAAACACAGATATCAATATTCTTAAATATTTCTCCTGATTTTTCTCTATTATCTACTGTTCTAAGTCCCAAATTCTTATCATCTTAATCATCTATATTTCTCTTTATTTTTATAATTTTCTCTCAATTTATTTCACAGTGAGAGGTCAGCTTGGAAGCTTTGAGATATTCCAACAGGGTCCCCTCCCCCTCTGAGCACATGGATGAAAGAGATTAGAAAGCTGGAAGGGAGGAGCTGATTAAGCCCCTGCTACCTCATTCTTTAAAGACCAATCAGATTAAAAGTCACACCATTCTGCCAATCACATTGTACCTAATGGTGGCTGCTCTAAAATCCTATTTAAGGTCCCTGAATGGGCTCCATGAGGTCACCCTCCCATCTTGGTACGTATAGTGACCTCAGCATGCTGATGAATCAATACATTTCTCTTGCATTTTGCATCAATCCCCGACTCCATGTGTTCACTCGGAGGATCTAGAGTAAGTTAAGACTCCCTAGAGTCTTACAACAGTAATATCAACTTTTACTATGTGACAGAGAATATGCTCACAGGGGACATATGTGATCTTCTAACCTCTGGGTCTTAAGTACTTTGTTAGCCTTGAGCTTTTGCAAAGATGTTTTATCTAGAATATAACACAAGGTTATTCATGGAAGAAAACTTTGAGTACTATAACTGAAAAAAAAACTCATTATATCCTGAATAAACTTAATTTTTCCTCCTATGAACACTTGTTATATGAGATTAAAATCCCAATGTGAATTATGTTACACATACCTTTAAATTAAATGCTAGCATTCATACGTCATTTACATTCTAAAAATGATTATAGATTATTTTATCATATAAATCAATTCTGATTTGTGCAGCAATTTCTTCATTAGAGGACATTTAGATTTTTCTTTTTGTTAGTATAAAAGAAAGGTATTATCCATATATGTATATATGGATATCTCTATCAGCTTGTCAAATGTTATCAATGGTTACACAATACATTCTGATCTTTCTTTAACTTATTAAGAAGCACTTCATTAATTCTGCAATCTCACTGTACATTCTTCTTTTTTTCTTTAATACATTGGAAATATTGTCAAAGTGTTTGTTCATATTTTCTCTTTTATTTACTACTTTATTCCATAAAACATCACCGTATTTACCACCTCCATGTGGCATATCTTCTCATAATATCCAAAAATATCTCTCTGTGTGCAATTAGTTCTTGCCCATTTAACTGTAACACTATAAAAACCTCTTTTGTACTAGTTGCCTGCATTTTTCCAGGGACCAGCAGAAAAAATTTTAGCTGAAAAGATCACTGATCTCTTTGAGGATATTAATTCTCAGTTCCTCCTCTGCACTTTCATCTTCGGTTAAAAGTAGTTCTTGGATGGTAAAATCATTATTGAAAACTTCTTCAATTTTATGTCAAGTGTTTAACTGGTTCCTTGTTGTGGATAGTTCTGTGCTGCTTGTATTTTATACTAATTCAGCTCTCCCAGGAGGTTGTCTGGAATGAGGAATAAGTCATGTACTCAGGTGACTCCTTGTGAACCTCACCTATTGAATAAACAGAACAATCACTGGGCGAGTAGGCAGGTCTTCAGGGTTGGACAGAGGAAGAGAAGAAGGAGGAGAGAGTTAGGGGCTTTTGGAACCAGGATAGTGTAAGGGCAAGATGTAGCTGTTAGGGTTTTCTGGTTTCATGGCAAATTCAGAGGAATTACATTTAATATGGCTTACAAGATTAGGATTCTAGTTGTTGTGCCCAGAGATTGAGTTACCATTGTTTCTGAGCTAAGTTTGTGTGATATTTTTCTTCTCTTGGCTACTCAACTGGGTTCCAGAAAGGTATGGCACCAAAGCCTGAGTTTGCCTGATGTGCACCATAAAGGCCATGGGGGCTTTGAAGCATGGGGCTGGCATGGTAGTAACCCGCCAGTGGGAATATAGTGAGCTGGGTGGAGAGATTTTGGAGTTCTGAGTCAGAGTCTCCCCGAGATAAAAACAGGTCGGGCATTGTCCACCAGAGAGTTTCAGGCAGTAGTGCAGGAAGCCTGCTGTTCATCAAGAGTTTTGTTTCTACTGAGTTTCTGGGTGTTGTAGCGGCAGACCATGGGGTGGACAGTTATTGCATGGGGCTATCGTGGCAGCGATCCCCCAAGGAAACTTGGGAGCTCTGGTGTCCAGCAGTAGTGCGGGAACCTTGCTGGTCCTTTTTAATATTTCCAGCAACAGTTCCTTCTTTACTATCTGTATGACTTGATATGCTGCACTACTGCCAAAGCTGTTCTCCTAGAGCCAAAGGCAGTGGTGCCACTCTTTAAGAAACACAGTGGCTCTTCTTTCTGAAGGTATGATTCTTAGAGACAACCTTCAAGAAGAGACTAGTCACTCTTCCCCATTTTGAAATATACTTGTTTCCAACTTGGAAGTCGTAATATTCATTACTTAGGTTTTCTTTGTATGTACCAAAGATAAAATGCATTACTATGAGAACTTGGTCTTTTCAATCTTTTTACTTAAAAAAAAATACTCTCAAACTTGGAGTATACTTTTTATAATATAATTGTTGTAGAAACTCTGTATTGTCCTGAAACTGTTCTTACTCTCTTCACTGAGATTACGGTCTACTAAAATATCTCCAGATTACTATTACAGTTCTTTAGTGTGACTCATCATGATTCACATTTCAGTTATATCAGTAAACACACGATAATTTCTCGAATTGCAGAGTTGGATCAGGATTGCATTTGTAATCAGATGGTTATGTTAGCGCTGCTCTTGGGAGTTCATTTTTAAAAGATTTGTATGAGTGGACAGAAAAATGGTAACATGTTTGAGATTAGGACACTATTTTAACAAATTCATGTAAAAGTTAATAAATAATGAATTAAACTTTTCATAAAAGAATAAAACAATACATTGTTTCCAGAATTCTATCTAGTTCTATTAAAATGTAAGAAAAAATAACTTTGTAGAATAGTTGATGATTTTGAAAAGGGCCTGTAACAAACCAAAGTAATAAACAAAGGCATTATCTCTTCTGCATGTACAAGATCAGACATTTTTTAATGTCTTAATCTCAATGTGTGCTGTTTTGTTCTGTCATCTTGACTCAAGCTAGAGTTATCTTGGAAGAGAGCATCTCAAATAAGGAACTCTCGCCCTCCCCTCAGATTAGCCTGTAGTTTTGTCTGTGGACCATTTTCTTGAATAATGATGGAAATGCAAGGGCTCGTACCACATTAAGTAAAGCCATCCTTGGCAGGTAGTCCTGAGAAAGCACGGTTCATAAGAAAGCAAGGTGATCAAGCTACGTGGAACATACCAGGAAGCAGGTTCTTCAAGGACATTTACTTCAATTCCTACCTCTAGCTTCCAGCCTTTTGTTCCTCCTTTGGATTTTCTCAATAATGCACAATAATATGTAAGGTGAAAGAAACTCTGTCTTTCTCAAATTACTTTCGGTCATAGTGTTTATCACAGCAACAGAGAAGCACACTAAGCTATAACTGGTAACAAAGGATTGGTTATCACTGTTGTGGCCCCTACTATATGGTATTTTTGCAAGGATTATGAAAAAATTATAGAACTTTAGGCTAGAAAAGATCATTGAGTTCTCAGAGCTCAAAGGATATACAATCCTTTAAGTTAAGAATGTTGACAGAGATGCAGACAGAGGAAGTCTAGCTTTTCAAGTTTCAGAGGGAAGAAAGGACATTGTAAGAGGACAATTTATATGATAGTTTGGATAAAAAATTTAAATGAACATGAAACATTAGCTTTACTGGAACAATGAATGCTATAAGCAGAGTTATAATACTGTCTACAGCAGCAGCATGGAGACAATTTTCTGGGAAATTTTTCCTCAGGGTCAGCATACAAAAGTGACCATCCAGGGGAGTCAGGTTGTCTTTAAAGTTAGTATCTCAATTTGTTAATGGGTCTCCTACTAGCTTTGAAGGCATACAATAATAATGAAGAAAAGCTGTGAACTGGCATCATATGACAGAGAATCCCTGAAGAAGCCAGGAGGAACCATTGGTGAAAATGCCACTTCCATTGCAGCAGAGATCTCAGCATACAGGCCAGGGACCATGGTACAACATCTGAGAACAGCAGTTGGTGTGAACTGTGTAAATGTAACTTTTATTCACCTGATGTAACTCAGAAGCTTACTGGTGAATAAGCTTACCCTTTCTTTTTTTCTGAACTCAGTCTGTCTGATTCAACTCAGCTGTTTGGCTTAACTCCCTCCATGCTGACAGATTCAATTTGACTTCTCTCAGCTTCTCACCGATTTGCTCTACCTGGCCTCAAAATAACTCAGGCAATGTTTTTCTAATCTTATAGCTCCATCTAATTCTATGGCTCATAATGTCTTCATCTGTGTCTACTTGTTCTCTCTCCAATCTGTACAATTGTCCCTGTAAAAAATGCCTCGGAACTCCATGAACTGAAACACCATGGACTCCATGCCAGTGATTTACCTCTCTACTCACTGACTGAAACAAACTGACTGACTAGAACCTAGAGACCTACATGCCTCCATCTCCTGAGTCGGAATTAAAGGCTTCTACCACCACACTTCAACTCAAGCTTTTCTTTAACTGAAACTTGCTCTATACAAGGCAGCACTTGAACTAAGATATTTATTTGCCTCTGACTTTAGGGATTAAAGGCATGTCTGTATTCTAGCCAGATCACACAGACCTAGAAGTTCTTTGGATGTAAACCCTCAACAGAGCAGCCATGTTGCTGGATGAAAATTCTTCTACATTAATGGAGTCCAACTGACCCTACAAGCTTGTAATACATACTGTAAATGTCAGTACATAAGAAGTAGAGCTGCTCAACCCTTTTGGAGCCAAGAAAACAGTGGCAGATATCAAACATTAAGTTAAAATATTGAAATAAAATACACTGATAGACTTGAGTTTTGCACGATATTTTTCTCTTTCTGGGCAAGAATGTATTTAATCTGCTTTCTACTTCACAGGAACATTCAGTTAAGAAACTAGAGATATTTTAATGAAACCATACTTTTTAAAGTATTTGGATTTTTTAAATAAGATGGTGGGATCATTATAGTTATTCTGTATTTTATACTGTGATATTACTATTTGATCTTGAGAATAAATAAGAGAAAACCTTATGGCTTAATCTTAATGCAGTGTGTATCAGGTTGACAATGAGACAATAGTGCTAATTAGTTTTTGTCAACTTGACACAAATTGGAGTCACTTGGGAAAACAATTGAGTAATTGTTTCCATCAGCCTTTCCTGTAGACACATCTGTGAGACTGATTAATGATTGATATTCAAGGACTCAGACCACTGTGTGTAGTGGCAGTCCTTTGCAGGTGGTCCTCGATTGTGTAAGAAAGCCAGATGAACAATTCATAGAAAGCACAGGTGCACATAGACTATGTCTGTTTCAGTTCCTGTCTCTGAGTTCCTGCTTTGAGTTGTCTCCTTGGTTTCTCTTGATGACAGACTATATATCATTTGTGAGAAAAAATAAAATCTTTCTTCTGCAAGTTTCTTTTGGTAATGGTATTCATCACGGCAACAGAGAACTGAACTAGAACAAATGGTTGGCAACTAAACAAAAACATAATATTAAATGAAAATAGTAGTAAAGTGGCTTGTCAGCAATTAAAGCATTTCCTTTTGCTACAAACCAAGTGTAATTTATGAATTATTTCATCATTATGCTGCCTAAAGCCTCATGTGTAGGTTTCACGATAATTATATTGGTTGCCAAGAATATAAATGTTTTTCAGATAAAGTCAATGTATAGATAGATTTCAGGGTTTGCTGCACTTCCGTTGTGTCATGTGATTCTTTGAAACCCCTGGCTTATTAGCAGAAAATGGTCCTTGCCATATGTGCAGCATTAAAAACATCTGGAAATGCCATCAAAGCAAGACATTTTTTCTTTCCACTGGCATGAAGAAGCCATTGGAAATTTCACAGATGTTTGAGTCTCAGGATCCCTGGATAGTAAGAAATTGAAGCAGGCTGCTGGCATTGGACAGAGATTTCTCCTAGGAAATGCACTGCTACTCCATAGAGAGAAAAAAATAGACCTTGTTCACAGGGGAATCAGATTTCTTCCTGAATAAAGTTATGACTGAGTATTTTAATCTGTCATTGAATATAGAGAGAGCTAAAATGGCTAGAATGTCAACCGTGGTTGCAATTAGAATAACAGGAACAATGGAAACCCATGCATTTCCTGGATTTAGTGCAAGTTGGCATTTAGCTTGATGATTTGGGAGGCATTTCTCCATTTTCCAGGGAGCATATATCCAATTTATCATTCTATCAAAACCAAAATTACCCATTATATAGCCATTCCAAATTTAGCAATGCCCAAACTTGATTATGAAATTGTAGGTTTTCATATATAGTATAAGGATGTTGTACATAAATTTTATGGTTACTAAGTGATGGCTGTAAACCACGGGGTGAAATGTATCATTCTAAAATCGTTTGAATGCTTTGATATAATTTGATACTGCTCAAAATGAATGACAGTTTGAGAACAGAACCTCATTTGTGAAGTCACTAACAAGAACTTAGCTCTGATTAAACTGTGATACTCATGGACAAAGCAAATTATATAGAGCTGTGAAATGTCATAAGCACACATGAATATATACTAATAAAACCATATAAAACTTACATAATTAATACAATTCTTCCAAGTTATATTTATAAAGTGGTATTTACCCTTTCAACATAATATTAATATCATATTATATTTAAAATGTATTCTAAAGTATATTATTTTAAAAGTTTAGGCTTCTTCCATATTCTCCAGCTCTTATCCCCCAAAAGAAGTGGAACATGAGTGTTAGATGTAGGTTTTCTGGACTACTTTCTCAACTACTTTGATACCTTCATTTATTTCAAACAAATTGCTTAAAGCCTTCGTCACCTTTTTGCTTTTTATATGAAACTGTTGTTCACACTATTTCTAACAATAGAAAACTAATTTCCTTCAATCCAAAAAACAAAATGAAACAAAAACGAAAAAGAGCAATAATAAGAAAACTCAAATTTGCACTACAAAGCAAGACTTGCCTTGACACAGAACTTTCATGCCCTGTTTACATTTCATGGTATTAGTGTGGAATCATCTGATACACTTCTGTACACTCAGTACGATACCACTTCTCTACTGATTTCTTACCACACTACAAAAAAATCTTCATGTTCATGAATGAAGAAAAGAGAAAGAAGTATCTAAATGATAAGCATACATTAGAATATGTCATATTAAGTTAGGTCCATTAAATGACTTTTGAGTCTTCCATGGCTAAAGTCTCTTGTCTCTTACATAGAATTTCTTCCCCACATTAGGGTAATTAGGATCAGAGCCTGGTCACCAGCAACATTAAAAGCTAGGTTCAACCACCATTCCCAGTAGATCAAGTAAAACTACAAATAAACATGAGAAGCAGAGGAAACTTATTTATTTAATGTGGCTACATTGGGAAAATATAAAATGAGGCCCACTGATACATTCTCCAAGTCTATTTTCCTGGATCCTGGTAAGAGTACTTTTAAAAAAAAAATAAAAGATAAAAGGTATGCTGTTGTGGATAGCCCTGGGGCTGTTGGTATTCTGCTAATTCTGCCCTCCTGGGAGAGGCTTTAGACAAGGAGTGAGTTACACCTGTGACTTCTTGTCAACCAATCACCTAATGAATAAAAGAGCCAATTACTGGGCACAGAGGAGAGGGACTTCCAGGTTGGAGAGAGGAAGAGAGGAAGTAGGAGAGAGAGAGGGCTTTTGGAACGGAGACAACATGTAGGTAAGATATAGTTATTAGAGTCTCCTGGTATGGTGAATCCATAAGAATTTGCCACCTGAGGAATGAGATTTTGATAAGGCTTACAAGATTAAGTTTTAGTTGTTGTGCCCAGAGATTGAGTTACTATTGTTTCTGAACTAACTTTGTGTTGCATTTTATTCACATGGTGGCTTGTTTGGGTTCCAGAGAGAAAGGTATGGCTGCAAAATGTGGGTTTACCTGATGTGCACCACAGAGGCCATGGGGGTATTGAAGCATGGGGCTGGCATGTTAGTGACCAGCCAGTGGGAACCTAGTGAGCTGGGTGGAGAGATCTTGGAACTCTGAGTCAGAGCTCCAGGAGATAAAAGCAGGTCAGTCATTGCCCGCCAGTGTATGGCTGGGAAGCCTGCCGGGATGAGAGAACCAGGGTATAGTGCAGGAACATGCTATATATTCCTTCTTTTTAAATATTTCCCGCCACAGAATGCATAACTAAACAGTCCAGATAAAGGCATAGTCTGCCAATATTTTGATCTCCAGTCCATTCTACAAGGTGATGCAACAAGTTGTCAAAACTACAAGGGATCTCTTTTCTGGAATGAAAAAAAATCCTCTCTGGCTAATACTCAAATCTTTTTGGCTCTGAAGGTAGTGGGATTGCAGGTAAGCATAACTATGTGCAGACAGAATTTGTGTTTTATTTCTGGCACGTGTCTCTCTTATCTCTAAACAACATTTTCAGAAGACATCTCTGATCATTCAAGTGGCTTGACCTTAACTATTCCTCATCATCGGGACCAGATCTTAATCAGATGGTCTCATCTGACTCCACAAGCAGATGAGTTTAAGTAATAGATGTCACCAATTTAGTGCCAATAAAATCCTTCCTGGCTAATTTTGAGCAGTCAAGAAGAATACAAAAGTAGCTGTCTGCCAATGAATGTGCTTGTTGTTTATGATCTTCACAGGAGCTGTTCAAATGAATTTCTCAGAAGAAAATTAAAAAAGGGTTTCAGAAACCCATAGTCCAATGCTCACTGGAGTCCATTCTGATGTTTTATTTCAGCTTATATGAGTCATATTCTGCTATCCAAGAGTCAATGCTCATGTTCCTTAAGGGAAAACAATTATAATGCTTCACAAAGTACAACCAACAGGAACAAATATTAATTTGAAAATCAAAAATAGCCATCGAAGATTTTTCTCCTCTAAAAAGTATCTTTTTCAGTGTGTTCTTTGCCATACTAGTAGGAATGGAAGGAATGAGTTACTTATAATCCAGCCTTACAACCTGTGCTTAAGTAGGCTCTTCATGAGTAAGCAAAATAACATGTGTCATCAATGAATTTCTTCACAGGGAAAGGAATGGGAGCATGAACTACAAGCTTCTGCAGTATTCTGGAGGACTGAGGTACAGTACCTCCTCCATTGCAAGCCAAAAACCATAAATGGTTCTCAAGTACTTTGTGTTCAGTGTCAAATGGAAAATGGAGAATGTTGCCCATGTACCTAGGTAGATTCTTCTAAGCGCTTCAGCTCATGATCAATAAAACCCTTGTATTATTTATAAGACCTAGTAAAATATGTGCTATATAAATATTAAAGTACCTGTACCTGTTAAGTATAGACCCAAGAAATCATGAAACTCTCATGTACATATGAAACACATGTATACATTTATATATACATATGTGTACATACATGTACATAATTATACAATATATATACATGAATATTTACATGTGAATATATACATAATATATACATATATCTATAGATACATATATAAATATATGTAAACATATGTAAATACATGCATACATATAAATATGTATTTCATATATATGTATGTATGTAAAATACATGTACATATATTGTACTTGTATATTATTGTACACATACAATAGAAGCTGAAAAGTGCTCAATGATGTGATGGAACCTGAACATCTGCAAATTGAGCATCCGCAAGCAAAAAAAAAAAAAAAAAAAAAACCACATACACACACAAAACTCACTAGGTTATGCACAAAGCCATTGCTTTTTCTCAGATTGAACACAGTAAGTTTTTGTTATTAATATGTTCCGAATTGTTTCTTCTAAAACGTTTTGGGTCACAGTTCACCACATCTGAAATATATTCTTACAAAATATACAGAAATTAACCATATCAATGCATAGAATATATTAATAGACTTAAATACTCAGTATGCATATACATCATTATGTGTAGGGAAAATGAGTGACAGACAGGATACAAAGGACAAAATAAGGAATCAAAGTTTCTAAGGAATTAAATGTTAAGGTTTTTTAAATTCTTTAGAAATACCATTAGAGAATTTGCTTATTGAATTGTTTTATAACTGTATATTTCAAACTCTAGGAGAGCCCCTGTTAATACTACTTTAAATAATTTCTATGGTTGGTACAATGGCTCAGTGACACACCAGGTCAGCATGGTTACTGAAGACCGAATTTCGATTCCCAATACCTACTTGGTGAGAGGACAAAATCACGCTGATAAGTTGTCTTCTGGCCTCCAGAAGTACATAGTACCATGTCCTCCACCCCACGCCCATACACACAGACACACAACAAATATATAAATTTAATAATTTTGAGGTTGTAGTTGCTCGTAAAGGAATGGAAATTGGTATTTTAAGAAAAGCAAGTAAGGAGTCTAACACACTGAGGTAACTAAATTCGGGAACTAAGGATAATTGTTAGAATGGAACAAGAAGCACCACCCAGGTTTATCTCATTTATAATGAACCCATTTTTATATATAAAATCATAAAAATCAAAAACATCAAATAAATAGAAAAATATAGGCTTGGTTCCCTATGGTAAAAGAAAGTGGAATTTGAAATTAAGTGTGTCAATCTTAAAAAGAAGCCAACTTCAGAGGAGTTTCAGTGAGGTGGAGGAGAGGAGAGTTTTGCAAACTGAGAAAAGGCAAACACTCCAAAAGACCTAATGCTCCTGCAAACACAGCACCGAAGTATTTGAGGCAGAAACTGACAGGACAGCAAGGAGAAATAAATGACTCCACCATTGCAGCTAGAGATTTTAACACCATGTTATAAATGGATAGCTCCAGTAGGAAAAGAATTAGCAGTGCCATAGTAGAACCCAATGGGACTACCAATCAACTGCGTGTAACTGACATCAGCAAAACACTTCATCACATAACTTCGGATTATACATTCTCTGAAAACTCACTTGGAACAGTAACCATGATAGACTACATTCTGGGCTATAAAGCACTCTTTAACAAATTGAGAAGAGTAGAGATCATACAAGTTCTGCTTTCAGACCACAGTAGAATTAAACGAAAAATCAATAACAAAAAAGCAGTGGAAAAATCCAAAAGTGCCTAGAGATAAGTCAGTGCATTTCTACATAACACACTGGGCCAAAGCAGAAGTCACAAAGTTTTTAAATAAGTTAAATCAAATGAAAAAAAAAAAAGGGGATATCAATATTTGAGCATTGCATTGATATACAAGCAGTCTTAGACAGAAATTTATCGAAGTAAATGCATGTATCAGAACAGAAAAACAACTTAAAACACAACCTATCTCTACCTTAGGAAACAGGCAAAACCTCAGATCTAAAGTAAGCAAAATAAAACATTAAAAGAGACCACAAATCAGTAGAATTGTAATAGGAAACAATTAGGAAAAATAGGAAAAAATAAGAAAAAAATAAGGAAACTAAAATCTAGTTGTCTAGGAAAAGCAGTATATCACAAACACTATGATTACCCTGACATGTTAGTTAGGAGGTCAGAAAGTAAACAGGTTGCTTGTATCCCTAACTAAAGGGAGGTATCCTTACAGATGTCATTGCTATTGCTCTGATAAAAAAGGATTATAGTGAATATACCTGTCACCATATTCTCCATTACTTATTTAAAATGAAAAGATTACTGAGATGCTAAATCTGAAAAGATAAGTAGAAATAGACAGACTGTAAAGGCCCATATCTATCAAAGAAATTCAACCAATAATTAATGGCAAAGCATTAAGAAATTAGAGACCATAGAGCCACTAGCAATTTCTACCAAACATTTTGGGAAAAAATTATATCAAGAGGGAATACTTCCTAATATAGTCTACAAAGCCAGCATTATCCTCATTCCTTATTCCAAGAGAACAAAGCCACAGGTCAATATACACTCATGGACGCAGATGCCAAAATTCTCAACAGATGTTTTGCAAATCCAAAGCTCTATTGAAATAATAGAATAATATACAATTACAAGTAGGATACTTCCCAGTTTTGAAAATTATTTACTGTAACTTCTCACATGAACAAAGAATATCATGTGATCATATTAATATACGTGAAAAGAAAGCAATAGAAAATTTACCATGCATCATGATAAAAAGGGTCAATTAAAAATAGAAAAAAAATCATCTTTTTAACTTTTTAAAGCTTATCCACAAAATATAAACCCAATTGTTAATACATAGTTAAAAATGGGGGAGTATGATTTTTGTGTTGAGATCAGAAACAAGGCAGGATATTCTTTTTCAACTTATTAGAATCTGCCCATGAGTCCTAGCTAACACAGTAGGGCAAGAAAGAAGCAGAAGGCATATAGGAGAAGGAGGTGGACACAAAATCACTTTGGTTTTAGGTAACATTCTTATTCAATTAAAAAAGAAATAAAAGGGACAGGAAAAGACATGACTGTACCTAAATATGATGGAAGGGAAGGTTTATTACAGGTAAAGGAAGAGCATATGTATAAGCAGGGCCACTGGGAGAGTCCAGAGTGGACATGACCAGATTGAGCTGGACTGTGTGAGAAGAGGGGGATGGGAAGGAAAAAGAAAAAAAAGGGACCCAGATAAAACCTGGCTAGGAGGCCAAAGGTGAAAAGGGCCAATAATCAAAATGTCTGATTTTATATATGTGTATATATATATGTATATATATATACATATATATATATATATATATATATAATTTTGTAACAGATAGAGACTGAGGGATGTTGGGAGAATCTGCAGCCCAAGTCTACTTTGATATGTTAAGTAGGTACCTATTTGTCCTGGGTTTGAAACTCAACATTTATCTACATGTCAACAAGAACAAGAAAAAAAAATGTTCCTGAAAGTTGGAAAAAATTAGAGCAGAAGAGATGCATAATTACCAGATGTCAAGGTTTGCCTATGGATCAACAAAAAGATAAGATTACTTAGAAACCACAGGCACATACCTTCTAAGTTAGCACCAACGAATGCAATGCATTGGTATAAATAAAATAAATCAATTCGAAAAAAGAAGAAAGCCACAAATCTATGACAAAAGCCAAAGTAAAATTAATTGATGGGACAATTAGATCCTTAAAGGTAAAAAGACTCAATATTGCTTGATATTTCTTTATCTCTAGTGGAGCCACAGAACCAGAGAATTTAAATAAAAATACAGTAATTTATTTGGCAAATATAAGCACAGTAATTTGAAAATTTATTGAGAAACAAAAGATTTGGCAGACACAAAATAATACTGAGAACAGAAATCAGCAAAGTATCCTGATCTGGAGTTTGTCTATAAAACTGCACTACCAAATATTGTGCGAGCCATGAATATACATCTGTATAACGTTACAGAAGCAGCCTAAAAACAGACCCACATAAGTGTAACCTACTGAATTTGACAAATGAGCAAAGGCTATCATATGGGATAAATAGTAATTTTTAAAAATATGAATATTCACATCAATAAAGTAAAGACACTACTTATAGTGTTTACAAAAACTAACCCAAAGAAAATTATATTCATGAGTATACTTATAATATAAATATCTGGAATGTAATATAGGAAAAAGCATAGATGGCATTGGAGATTGCAGGATCTCACTGATATAACACCAAAGGCAAAATCCACAAGAGAATGTATTAACTATTATGTATGCGTTCCACAACCAAACGGCATGGAAAATTTAAATTGGGCAAGGAGTCCTCAGCATAGTTGCCTATCTTGTAAGGAGTTGCTTTAAAAATATACAAAGAGTTCCTAAAATTCAACATATTGAGAATTAGCAAGCCCACTTGAAACTGTGCAAAAGGCAGCTGGGGATGCAGCTTATCTAATTAGCATACACCATATTCCAGATGTAAGCCTTAGTTCTGCAAAACAAGAACAACAACAACGAATGTGGAAAAGCCTTACCAGACACCTTACCTAAGGATATAGATAGCAAATAATTATTTGAAAAAGAAACAGCATCCTACATTTATAAAAAGTAAATACAGGGAAACCACTTCACATTTGGATGGCCAAATTCCACAGTACTGACCAGGTGACGTGTAAGTGAGAGTATGTTTCATTTACCACTGCTAAGACTGCAAAATGACAGAAATTTTGTAAGAAAGTTTAGCATTTGCTTTTAATTCTAAATATAAATTTACCATATGAATCAGCAACTGTACTCCTTCGTGTTTATCCGAATGAGCAAATTAAAAACTATTACCCCATGAAATCCATTGCAACTGTGTTTTGAACTGCATTATTCATAAACAGAAAAAGGTCCTTTGGAGTGAGAATAGAAAAGGTGTGGTGGGTTCACAATATGGAATATTTTAAATGGTAAAGCAAAGTGGGCTATAAAACCATTTACTACTGAAAAGAAATGCACTATATTGTCAGATTAAGAATTTTTGATATATACTAAAAAGAATCCAATACAGAAAAAATATATATTTACTATGTGACTCAAACTATGTCATTTTATGGAGAAGCTAACTTGCAGACCTTAAAATGCTGAAAATCCAAGGATGTTTCATGGAAATACAATGACACTGTTCTGCAATCCAAACACAGACAACATAACACAGTATATTGAAATTTAAACTGACAGTCATGGGCAAACCATGTATCAAAGTAGGGCTGAGATTTGTATCTACTACATCATTCTTTTGCAGGATTAATAGTTGGATAGTTTGGGCTTACTTTGATATGAGGTATACAATCTTGGTGGTTTTTTTTAGTTTTGTTCTGAGCTTAAGCCTATTCTAAAATATAAAGTTTATTTAATACAAGAAATAATGTATTATATGTTCAGTTGTTCAACATATGTAAATATACTTAAATGCAGGAGAGCATAGTCTGAATAGTGGATTGCAAACAAACTGATAAGATAAGCATAAAATCATGGAAAACAACGTATATTTATTTCTAAAGTTAAAGAACTTTAAGAATAGGTTATTGTCAAAGTTGACCATATGTATATGGACCAAACCATTGCCATTGTTGCAGCCAAATACTACTCAACACACTGGAAGCTAACAACTAGACAGGAATGCTGAGGTCAGCTGCAGCAACAGACTGTGGGAATGTCTGTGCTAGCCGTTTGCCATCAGGAACAGATGCGGGGAATAGCAAGAGTACATTTCATGTAGAGTTCCAGCTGTAAGGATTGACCAATGATGTCTTTTAGCATTAAATTTCTTCAAAGAGCTCCATGCAAGAGGTTGTGTGCTTATAGATATTGAGTGTCAATCAAATATTAAGGCAAAAATAGTCTTAAATTCATGCATACATACACATGTAAGCATGAGTATATATGCATACTTATAATGGTTTACAAAATTATGTCATTGTATATATAAAATTTTATATATCAATGGATTATTATGTTCACAGTTTAGCAACTATACTAAAGAGTAAATTGCTGTAGATTTTCCCTCAAATGTCATCTAGTATTTCCTGCAAATTTTTTGATAAATGTCAGAATAACAGCAGAGTACACTCTACTCAAATTTTCTTCCCTGTGATGGAGTGACAAATGGGGAGCTAAAGCATAGTGTGTAGGCCATCACTAGAGAGGATTTTTAGCTTGTATACTCAGGCTGGAAAATAAACTCAAAATTCAAAATACATTTCCACTATGTGCATGTGGTTTTCATATCATCATAAAGTGTAAGATTGGATAGAATTCATAAATTTTTAAGTATAACACTAATTTATTTATGCATATGTTTATTATATGATGGAATTATTAATTTATTCATGAAACCCTAATGACTTGCATAGATTCCCACAAATGGTATCATCCTTCCATTGCTGGAGAATGCTATAGAGAATATGTTTTGAAGCAGCTAGTACTAATAAACTCTACATCCTAGAGAGTGAGTGAGGAGATTTGAAATATATGAAATAATTTAAATGTAGGGCTATCCATGTACAGCTTTACCATTAGCAAGGGCAGCTGATATCAACATCTGGTAAGGAGTGTGTTGAGTGTTTCGAGGAGCACCATCTCTGGGTGAAGTCTCAGAACAGAGGCTGATTTGCCCATGTATTCTTTCTATTTGTCTTGGCCTCAAGCAACTGTAATGAAAGAGACATCCTTAAAAGGGAAGACAGTGACTTAAGTAAGGTGTAATTCATGAAATAAGGCTCTTTAAAAACTATAGTCTGCAACATGAGAAAGAAATTTAAGCATTTATTTGGACTGAAACGTTGAATTTTGACTTCTCTTTTACTCTTGTAGTGGATTAGTTTGACATAAAATGCATGCAAAAAAAATCATTATAACGTTTTATAGTATGGTAGCTCTGAGGAGGAGAAGAGAAATGTGTGTGTGTGTGTGTGTGTGTGTGTGTGTGTGTGTGTGTGTGTGTGTGGTGTGCATGTTAATTTTTATTTTTTTATTGGTTATTTTACTTATTTACATTTCAAATGTTATCCCCTTTCCAATTTCCTCTCTGCAAACCCCCTATTCCATCCCCCTTCCCCCTGCTTCTATAAGGGTGCTCCCCCACTCACCAACCCACTCCTGCCTCACTACCCTAGGATTCCCCCATGCTGGGGCATCGAGCCCCCACAGGAGCAAGGGCCTCTCCTCCCATTGATGCTCAACAAGGCCATCCTCTGCTACATACAAAGCTAGAGCCATGGGTCCCTCCATGTGTACTCATTGATTGGTGGTTTGATCCTTGGGAGCTTCGGGAAGTCTGGTTGGTTGATATTGTTGTTCTTCTTATGGGGTTGCATACCTCTTCAGGTTCTTCAGTCCTTCCCCTAATTCCTGCATTGGGGTCCCTGTGCTCAGTCTGATGGTTGGATGGTTGACTGCAAGCTTCCGAATCTGTATTGGTCAGGGCTCTGTCAGAGCCTCTCAGGGGACAGCTATACCAGGCTCCTATCAGCAAACTCTTCGTGGCATTAGCAATAGTGTCTGGGTTTGATGGCTATATGTGGGATAGATCCCCAGGTGCGGCAGTCTCTGCATGGCTTTTCCTTCAGTCTTTGCTCCAATCTATGTCCATGCATATTCTTTAGACAAGAGCAATTCTGAGTTAATATTTTTGAGATGGGTGAGTGGCCCCATCCCTCAACCAGGGGCCTTGTCTAACCTCTGGATATGGTATCTACAGGTTTTCTCTCCGCTTTGTTGGGTATTTCAGCTAATGTCATGCCCTTTAGATCCTGGGAACTTCTTGCTTTGCTGGCATCTGGGACTTTCTAGTGACTACCCCCAGTTCCCCATTCCCCACGGCTATACACCTCCATTCAATTAATTTTTAGGTAAATGGTGGTATATTGATCATGTTTTCTTAAGAAATAGAGTTAGTAGAATGAACATATATTAAAAAGGGATTTATCTAAACTGCTTACATGATATAACCTAGCTAGTCTTGATATGGCTGTGAAGACACTGGTGAGACTGAGAACCCTGCATCTGCTTTGTCCACTGTCCTCGATGCCTCAGCATTCCCAACCTAGTACAGAAGGCCAAGTGGATACTTCCATACATCTGGTCAGCCGCTGACTAGAAGATGTCAACCAAATTGAGAGCAGGTCTTCCCACTTCAGTCAATGAAATCAAGAAAATCCCTCACAGTGCTGTAGAGATAGCTTAGTGGTTAAGTGCACTGGCTCCTTTTCCAGAAGATCTAGGTTCAGTAAACAGAACACATTTGGCTTCTAACAGTCACCTGCACCTCAGTTCCAGAGGAGCCTATGCCTTCCTCTGGAACTTCACACACACACTTAGTGCACAGGTGTTGCAGGAAATATTTTTTTAAAAATCACCAACCTACGTTAATGCCTGCTACTCTCTGGCCGTTATCTCCCAGCTTCCATGGCTAGACCCATGTAGTGACTGCCCATCTCCTGCCTCTCTTGTTGCAGACTTTGCTCACATTCCCAGCCATCTGTCCCTTGTGGTTAGTGGTCACAAATCCCTGTAACCTGGTAAAATCAAAACTCTAGAGGCTTGTAATTTATCAGTCAGATTTATATTAGTAAACTCTTAACCCACAAAACGCCCGCACAATGAACTCTAAACTCAATTGATATAAACACAAGCTACATACCTAGATGGGGCAAATGCACCCTAGTTATTATTTAATCATCTAAGAAATCCTTATGGATCCCAGGACTGTGTGGTTCTGGCTCCTCGTCCTCTCCTATAGGTTCCATCTTATCTCCTCCTCTGTCCCCGTTCCTCTGTCTCTCTTTCTCTCTGTACTGGTCTGTAAAATTCTCAACCCGACTTCCTTTTCCACTGCCCAATCACAGGCTCTCATGTTATCTTGTGCCTGCCCTCACCTGCATATACACAGCAATCCACACACACAGCCATATAACCAGGCAAATCACTCATACTCACAAAATAAAAATATATCGTAAAAATAAAAAAGGAAAATTCATCCCAAGTCTGCCCAGAGGTTAATCTAATTTAGATAACCCACCAAGTTTACCCCAAGGCTTGTTTCATAAGTGATTCTAGAAACATTAAGTTCACCGAGTACATTAATCTTGACAGAGGTTATACACATAAAGTAATTTAAACTTGTCTACCAAAGAAGATGCTAGACCTACATTTGTGTCATAGATTAAGTGTCATTAGTAGTATCTTTCTATATTCTATGAAGATCTTCAATGAGGATGAAATGTAGCAACCAAAATATATTCAGGTCTTGAGTTATAAAATATATAAACTTTATCTTGGCAATAAAGTGAAAATGTATAAAATATTATGTGATAAAAGATTGAAAATCTATATTGAATTTAATAAACTACAGATACATGTCCATAAAATTGAATTTCTAACAGTAGCAAAATAATTCCAGCATTTAGAAAATATGGCCCCATTTTTACCAGAGTGTTGGGGTTTGAATGATAAAGGTTTCTGATAGGATCAGATATTTGAGCATGTTGACCCTCAACTTGTGGTATTTCTTGTGGAAATTTTGGAATCCTTAATAGGTATAACTTCTTTGGAGAAAGTTTATCCTTGGGAGATAGTATATTGCATCTCTCCAGGTCCTGTTATCTATCTATCTATCTATCTATCTATCTATCTATCTATCTATCTATCTATCTATCTACTTATCATATCTATTTTCTTCATCACTTTGTATGTTATCAGCTAGATTCCTGCTCCTTCTGCCATACTAACTTTTCTTTTTCTTTATCGACGCCTAGTCCACTGTAGCTCTAACGTAAAATAAACTCCTAACCTAACACTTAGACTCAATTCTAGTATTTAATGGCTAGAAATATTGAGGGCTTTTTACATTTCACCTATGGTGATTCAGAAATTTACATTGACTCCCTCAATACCTCTCTAGTTTGCATATATGATCATCTATCTCTACGTATTAATTTAGAAGAATTTGGAAAAAGAGAATATTAAGCACAAAAATGTATTATGTTTGTTAAATTTGATAATTTTCCCAGACTATTATGATAATTTCCTATTATATTGAAAACAAATAGAATGTTTTATATTCCTTACTGCCTTTTATTTTAGGGAGAAAAGTCATATTACATACTTATCACTGTCATCTCCCTGTTGAATTCCTATTAATATTAAGAGCAATTCACTTCAATATATTAATATATTCAATATATCCTCTGTGAGAATTTGTCTCATTATAATTATCACTGCCCTTGCCAATTTAAAATTTTAGCTTGGTCTAAAATTAAATGTTATCTATTGCGAATGCAGTAGAAACAAACTGTAAGCTAGAGTACTCCTAATTAAATGGCTTTTAGTGATTTATCATAACCACAGAACTTAGATGTAAATATGGTATGTGTGTGAAGTTGGGATCATCATTTGGGTAAAACCTTGGGACACATAATTTTCTTCAACATACATATCTATTACTAGTCTCAACAACATTCAATAAATCTATAATCCAAAATCATGGCTCACAGACCAGATAAATTCAATTATACAAGAAAAGAAGGTGAAAAAGAGAGGAAAGAAGGAAGAAAGAGCAGTTGATATGATGGTATCTATTCATATTGATATCTATTGAAATTGGCATAATTTCAAATTTGTGAAAGATGTAATTAAGTGCAGTTTTCTTAATTCTACAACCTATGTGATAAACTTTTACATATGTCATATTTAAATTTTTACACAATCATTTTGATTTCAAGGAATTTTATGTGATTTCATGATTTGGGAAAGATGAGGTACAGCATTGTACCCCTCCAAATGAGTTTGATTCCACCTACATGCTTTTCTGCTCTGAAAATTATGCAGCATAAAAATGAAATGATTCTCTCAGTTCAAAACAATGAGTACCACAGTTAATTTTTACACCAAATTTCTGTATACTGTACACGCCTATGGTGTCTGAAAAGATAAGACCTACATTTCATCAAGAGAGATCCATTCTCTTTTTGTGTCACAAGTGTTTGGACTAGGAGACCTTATAAACCAAAGAATTTTATCCATTGTGACTTTGCATTTATTTATTTATTGATTTATTTATTTATTTATTTATTTATTTATTTATTAGAATAGCTCATATGGAAAGATTACTGAGGTTGTTTTTCTCCTTTCATCTTGTAGGTTCCAGAAATCAAATTGTCATAAAGCTTGAGAATAACCACATCCCCCTCCTGTGCCATCTTGCCCATCATACTGTGATTTAAAAATAATATTCAGATATGATACAATAAATTTCCAAATCACCAGCTTGCACATTTGTATTGTTAGGCTAAAATCATCGCAAGCTATCACAGAGTCAGAGAAATCAGATATATCTTCTTATTTAAAATAACAAAACTGTAGAAATTAACACTGGGGTCAGTGGAGATCCAGGGACAGGCATAATGATTATTGTCCCAACAGCAAGTCAACGAGTAAGTTCTTGTGATGGCCCTGTATTTGTTGCCTAGAGACTCTTTGTCTTATAACAGAAGAATAAGTTAAGGAAACTCCAGAGAATAAAAACAAAACCCAAACTTGTGGCTTTCTGAATTGGGAAGAAAACAGTGTTTGGTAGCTAAGCTGGTTGAATTTAATAACCCAACAGTAAGAGAGAAGGAAGGACACACAGAGACCTTTGGAGATGTGCTAAGAATACTGTAAAAAGACTGAAGGAAGGTATATAGACCTTGCTGGGTACCAGAAATCATGCCTCTTCCCTCAAGTCAGTAGGCATCCCCAAGAACCAGAGAGCATTGGTTAGAATGTACAAAAGTGCTTAGCTGTAGAGTAGGAGGAATTAGGTCTCAATTTATACAACTCTGACTTTCACAGCAAATCTTACAAGCAAAATCGCAAAGGTTCTATTTGTTCTGTAATTGAATTAAAATATATCCCATTAAACAAGTTAAATTTGACATCTGTTAGATAATAAAATCTTGACAGGTATGTTTTTTTCAGCACATATGCTGTGGAGGAAATATGCAATCAATGAGCACGAACATGGAATAACAGAAGTTATCAGTAGCAGGCAAAGGCATTCATACATTATTTACCACTGTTTGTAGTACTCTATGCATTTCAAATAGAAATGATTTGTTGATGAAAATAACTCCAGACCTAAATTTTAAAAATCAAAAGTATAGGTTACCTACTTGTTTCATTGACAGTGTCCTTTGCCTTACAAAAGCTTTTCAGTTTTATGAGGTTCCATTTATCAATCCTTGATCTTAGAGTCTGAGCCATTAGAGTTCTGTTTAGAAAATTTCACCACCATGCCAAAGAGTTTGAGGCTCTTTCCCTCTTTCTCTTCTATTAGATTCAGTGTATCTGGTTTTATGTCGAGGTCCCTGATCCACTTGGACTTGAGCTTTGTGCAAGGTGACAAATATGGACTTATCATTTTTCTACATACTGACAGGCAGTTAGACTAGCACCATTTGTTGAAGATGCTTTCTTTTTGCCATTGTATATGTTTGGCTTCTTTGTCAAGGATCAAGTGTTCATAAGTATGTGATTTTATTTCTTGGTCTTCTGTTCTATTCCACTCAAAAACCTACAGTTTGGAAAAAAAAATCATCATTACCCCAGCATCTGATAGAGGGCTGATATCCAAAATATATAAAGAACTCAAGAAGCTAACCTCCAAAAAGCCAAATAACCCACTCAAAATATGGTGTATAGAACTAAACAGAGAATTCACAACAGAGGAATCTTGAATGGCCTAGAAGCACTTAACTGCTCAAAGACCTTAGTCATCAGAAAAATATAAATCAAAAGTACCCTGGCATAAGGTTCTACAGAATGGCTAAGATGAAAAATTCAGGTGACAGCACATGTTGGTGAGAATGTGGAGAAAAAGAAAAACTCCTTAATTGCTGGTGAGATTGCAAACTGGTACAACCACTCTGGATATCAATCTGTAGGTTCCTCAGAAAACTGGAAATAGATCTACCTGAGGACCCACCTGTATCACTCAGGAATATACCCAAAAGATGCTCCACCATGCCACAGGTTCACATGATCCACTATGTTCATAGCAGCCTTATTTGCGATGGCCAGAAGCTGGAAACAACCCACATGTCCCACATGGAAGAATAGATACAGAAAATGTGGTTCATTTATACAATTGAATACTATTCAGCTATTAAGAAAGAGGACATCATGAGTTTAGCAGGCAAATGAATGGAACTGGAAAATATCATCCTGAATAAGGTAACTCAGATCCAAAAGGACATGCATGGTATGTACTTACTAATAAGTGGATATTAGCCATAAAGTACAGAATACCCAGGACACAATCCACAGAACTCAAGAAGGTTAAGAAGCCGAAGGGCCCAAGTGAGGAAGTTTCAATCCCACTTGGGAGGGAGAAGAAAACAATCACAGGGTAGAGCGAGGGAGGCATCTGGGTGGGAGAGGGGACAGGAAGGGGAAAAGGGGAAGATGATCAGGTATTGGGGGGACAAGAGTGAAGCCATGAAGGCCAGCAAAAAGAATGGAAACAGGCAACCTTGGGCAGTAGGAGGTAGGGGAGGGGGGCCCCTCTAGAATGTATCAGAGACCTGGGAGGTGAGAGACACTCAGGACTCAAAGGGAGAGACCTTAGATGAAATGCCCAACAGTGGGGAGAGGGAACTTATAGAGTCCATCTCCAGTAGAAAGACAGGGTATCACGTGGAGGGATGATGTTGCCATCCCACAGTCAAAAACTGTGACCCAGAATTGTTCCTGTCTAAAAGAACTGCAGGGACAAAAATAGAGAAGAGATTGAGGGAAAGTAGGTTCAGTGACTGGCCCAAATTGGGATGCAGCTCAAAGAGAGACTTTCCATGCCTGACACGGTTACTGATGCTATGTGTGGTGTGCTTACAGTCAGGAGCTGCTGTCCAAGAGCCTCAACAAGCAGCCAAAAGTGTCAGATGCAGATATTTACATCCATCCAATGGACAGAAGCCTGGGACACCTGTGGTTGAATTAGGGAAAGGCTGGAAGAAGCTGAGGAGGAGGGCGACCCCCATAAGAAGATCAACAGTCTCAACTAATCTGGAATCCCTAAGATCTCTCAGACACTGAGGTACCAAGCAGGCAGCATACACCAGCTGATATGAGGCCCCTGACACATATACAGCAGAAGACTGCCTGGTTTGGCCTTAGTGAGAGAAGATGCTTCTAACCCTTGAGAGATTTGAAACCCCAGGGATTGGAGATGTCTGGTGGGGTGGGGGTGAGGCGATGGGACATCCTTGCCGGAGACCAAATGGCCTTGTTTGAACCTAAGGCCTTGCTCTTTGTCAGCTAGCCAGAGGGTCTCAGGCTTTAGCAGACATTCCTTTTATTTTTTTATTTTTTTATTTATTTACATTTCCGATGATTCCCCTTTTCTTTGGAAACCCCGTGTCCCCTCCCCCTCCCCGCCTCTGTGAGGGAATTCCTCCTCCCACCCACCCGCCCACCCATTCCCATATTCCCACCTTGACATTCCCTTTTACTGGGGCCACTAGCACCCTCAGGCCCAGAGTCCTCTCCTTTCTCCCTGGTGGCCATCG
>CM052702.1:2548309-2618121 GCA_028551405.1 Uromys caudimaculatus
TCGTCCCTGTGTCTTGTGGGTTCAGGGCAGTACCTGGTGAGCTGTGGGGCGCGTCCCCGGCCCACTCCTGGCTCTTACGATCTGAGTGGGATCTTTGTCCTGGCGCTGATTAGCTGTGGAGCCCTGTGGCCCAAGCTGAGGTTTCCGGCAGTCGCCGGAAGCTGCTGACCGACAGTCTCTGTGGCCCGTGGAAAGCGGGAGGAGTCAGTGAGCTCTGCGGACGCGTTGCCCCCGCTAGGGGCTTTTCTGCATGCCTGGTGAGCTGTGGGGCGTGTCCTTGGCCCACTCCTGGCTCTTGCGATCCCGGCGCTGATCAGCTGTGGAGCCCTGTGGCCAAAGCTGAGGTTTCCGGCCGTCCTGGGATAGGTTTGATGCCTGCACTATTGCTGATTTATAAAACAAGAAGGGGGAACTGTAGGGAGCTGCGGAGTGCCGCACCTTAAAGATGGGGCCGGCTTCCACCTTCCGCCTACCAGATGGCGAGCGCTCGCTTGGATAAACAAGTCCTTATTTGGTTGCGTTTTGCCTGAGCGCTCGGCTTCCGCATTGAGCAGCCTATCTGCTGAACCCACGTGGCTCATTCTGATTGGCTAGGATAGGGTATTTAGGTAGCGGTGGGCGGGGAGAACAGCCAGAAAGAAGAAGTCGTCGACTGTAGAAGGACCTGAATAAACTGCTTGAGGAAGATCTCAGTAGTAGCGTTTTTCCTTGCTGGTCGAGGGGGACGCGACAACGGGGGACGTGACACTTATTGATAATATAACATTAAAAGATAACTTGTGATTAAATACATATAATTTAAAAATCTATCATGTTGTCTATACATATGGAAAATGAAAATTCTGATGATAACATTTTTACAGAGAAACCAAAGAATAATTTCTAGAGTGATACAGATAGGTAAACCTGGAAATTTCTTATAAGATAAATAAATTTTTATTCCTTTAACAGCCAATAATACACCAGAATATTAATCATTTTTAATGAATGTACAAAAGAAGGAACACCTACAAGAATAAAACAAAAACAAACTAAAAAGGTTAAATCTAGCCACTGTGATGATAATTTTAAACATAAATATCTCAAACATATCAATTAAAGGGCAGAAATTATTCAGAGTATATGAAAACAAGAACAGACTCTATGGAGACTTTAGGGGATATGGCTTGGATGTTAATATCAGATAACAGATATGTTAATATCAGATATGACATATGTTAATTTTGGAGCAAAGAACCTTGGTAGGGATAAAGACCTTTTCATAATTATAAAAGGATTATTTTAATCTATATAATTATTTATTTTCCAGAATCAATGAAGTAAAAACTAAGGACAGCAAGAAGAAACAAAAATCCATAGTTATTTGATAAAGATTGAGTTACTTCCTCTCTTAATTATTGATTCACGTAACAGAGAGAATGCCATGATTTCAAATGACTTTCAAATCCACTTGAGAACTACAGAATAACACACAAGTTTTTTGTTGGAAAATTAAGCGTTTTTCAAGACAACTATTTCAAGACAAGTTATTTATTGCTCTTGCTCCTTCCTTCCTCACCATGTCTACGTGGTAAGATCACATTACTACAGACACTTTGGCTGTGGAATGACAAGAAATCAAACACAAACTGACATAGAGACTTCTTTGTTGCTTATTATCTTTGTAGTGTTAGCAGGTGCTACTCAGGCTGCTGGGGAAGAAATGGCTTCAGTGCATGAACTGGGATATCAGAGACGTTCTAGTGCATACAGCAATAGAGACATGACAGGCCAATAGTGGAATATACCCACTGGTTTAAAAAAGACTATTATTGACGGTTAATGACTATTAAGGGATAACTAACCACATTCTGATTGGATTGAAGAAGGGGATTCTTTGTTGGTAATACAATTCTGCTCATAAACTTATGGCCTGGAAGGTCATGTGTCCTAGGGTAGAAACTGCTATTACTATTTTGCTAAGTTGTCACACTATCAAAATACCTTTTAAATATTTATAACTATAGACCTGGCCTGCTCTCAACCTTGGGCAGAGAATTTAGTGGGCAGTTGTCAATACAAAGGTATGTAACTGGCCAAAGAACTAAGAATAAAAGGTTAAGTGTTCAGCCAAAGAACACAAGCATATTTTCTTCTGGACACATTGTTTCCTTAATCAGTATAAACACATTCTTTATCTTATTTTTACTAATTCTAGTTTTAAGTCTTTTCTGAAAACTGATAGAATCAGTACAAAATAAGTTTGAAGATCAGAAAACTGATGCTTGCTTGTTTCCTCATTTTATTTTCTTGGAAATCTTTTTCCAGCTTTTCATTCTAATGCACTTGTCTTTGATGATAACTTATAATTTATTCCTGGTCCTATTTGGAGTTCTCTGTACCTCTGTACTCAGACTGGCATCTCTTTCTCTATATTTGATAAGGGTTTTTGTTGATGATGATGATGATGATGATGATGATGATGATGATGATGATGAAGATGACAACTTTATAGAAAGCACATCCTACATGGGGTAAATCCACTATGAAAATAGAGAAAGAGCAAGTTTTACACTTTAATCAACTTTAATGAACAATTGGAAGTAAGCAGTGTCTTGTATGTTCAAATCTGAGTTTGTTGAACTTCAAAGTTGAGTACGTTAATATGTTTTGTCACATGGGGAGTTTTCAGCCTTTCTTTCTTTCTTATGATACTTTATTATCCAACTCCTAATGTGTGTGGGTCTTTGTGTGTGTGTGTGTGTGTATTTAATATATAAATTTAATATTTTCAACATTTACTGAGGCAATGTATACTATCTTCTTCATATTGTCTATGTATTTTTAGAAAGTTGATTCCATCTCTCCTAAATTACTATTCAATCTTGCCTGTCAATAGTCCACTGCTGTGCTCTCCCTTGAGTTTCCCATCTCTTTTGCTATAATTTTCAACACCAGCTTTTCTGCTTTTGTTTTTGTTTTTGTTTATTTTCTTAAAAATAAAATTTCATTAATATGCTGTATTTCAGAAAACATTATCATCACATACCTTCCATAGTCATATTTATATTTCTATTTGTAACATTGTTAAATAACTTGGCCCATTTAAAATAATATATTTATTTTCATTTAATTAAAATATGATATCATTCTGCTGCCAGCATGTTTTTTTTCTGTTTGTTTCTTCTTTCCTTAATATTCAAATTGGTGAACCAGTAAAAATGTTAAACAGAAAATGGTATTTGCTGCCAAGCTTGACAATTTATGCTCAACTACTGAGACTCACATGATAGAAGGACACTACTGACCTCTTTATGATGTCTTCTGACCTCCACATCTGTAATATGGCACTGCCCACATATTAAATAACCATTTAACTAATTAATTAACTAAATAAATAAGTAATAGGAAAATATTCAAGTTGAGTCTACAAATATGGCTCAGTAGTGGAATGCTTACCTAATAGTAGTGGTGACCTGTGTTCAACCCCCAGCATTGCAATAAGGAAGTCAAGCTGATTTTCCTCCATTAGGACCATATGAAACTGTTGGCTTCCACTGACTGCTAGTTTATTGTTTCAGTGTTTGTTTTGCAAAGAAATTTTGTTCTGTTTATTTACTATATATTTCTATCTTATGATAAGGATACTATTCTGGGCTATGTTCAGGCTAGTTATATACTGTAGGGGACCCTGGCATCATTGTACTCTTTTTTGTACTATCTTGGAAAAATAAATCATTGCAGAACCGAATTCTACCAGCTACAGTTTGTATTTTAGGGGTATACTTGCTGGCTTGTGATAACATTGGGAGGACTTATCTCAACGCTGTTTCCCAGCTTCACCTTCTCACAGGTTATTGTTTCACAGATTGATGTCATTGTGGAACTAGTACCCTCTTAAGTGTTCTCACTGAAGCTTCGTGTCTTATAACAACTCCCTTTGGACTTTAATATCTCTATGCTCTGTTCCAGTCCTTCAGGGTAAGCACACTATTCTTACATGCTGTCTCTCCTATGTAGACTCTCTGCCAAGCTTTTGCGGAAACAGGAATAGCAGCACACTTCTCTCACAATGTTGCCTTGTTGTATAAATGGGAATTTGTAAGGATACAAGTTCCTATCCTTTAAACTTCCTCTTATTATTGGCAGCTCTGCTCTATGATTGCAGTCCTACCCAAGTAGTGAAGAGTCAGCCCTTTGGGATAGCTGCACATACAATAAAATTATGCATTAAAAGTTACAGATCCTTATTATTTTTTCAGACATTTAGGGAATGATCTTAATTTCTACCATGTACCACATGTTCATAAAACTGTTTCTAGAGATATTTAAAAGTTGGGTATGTGTCTTTTAAAATTAAGGTTTTTTTCAGCAATGATTATTTAACTGAGAGAGAGACAAAGAGACAGAAAGAGAAAGGGAAAGGGAAAGGGAAAGGGAAAGGGAAAGGGAAAGGGAAAGAGAAAGAGAAAGAAAATGGAGGCCAGACTATCTCATCTATGGAGCCCACAGTCTTTGCAAAATGTGTTATACACTGATATGGCTTTTTCTCCCCTTAAGGGTTAAAGAAAGCCCCCTTTTAGTACAGAGTTGATGAGGAGTAAGCCAGAAACTATCTTCAATCTTGATGTCAAATTTGAGTCACTACCCAAATGTGAGACGCTTATAGCCATCTAACATTAAATTAATTTTCCATGTTTAAACCTCTATTACTTTGTTGCTCTATTTCCTGTAGTCAATCAACTTTCTTACTGAAAAAATATTATTTCACTTCAAAGATGGTAAAATCTCAGCACAGAGAAAGCATGAGTCAGAGTTCAAATGCAGTATTAAGCTTGGGTAAACCCAGAAAAACAAATAAAAACAAACAAAAAAAACCCAATAAACACAAAAACAAAAACAAAACACAGACATGCACACACACACATACACACACACACACACACAAACCCTAAGGTTGACAACAGACTATGGTTACATTAAAGCAACTAAACTGAACTATTATCAATGATTCAAGGAACCATTCTAAATAATTCTATTTTATTTTTATTAGAAATTTTGAATTCTTCCTTAAGCAGGAATACATTAAGATTTATGAGCCAGCTTCAACCTGATTTTGCAGCTTCATGTTGAATGTCACTTAATTCCAGACTTCAAAACCTAATTTTTAGTTCTTATGGAACTTTTCCTTTCCATTAAGGTAGAATGAGCTCTTCCACCCCATCTGAATTCTCTGAAATAAATCAATATAATTACAGTAGGGAGAACAACACTTCTTTTACATGGAAAATAGAACAAGTGTAAAGCAAACCCAAATGTATTTCAATATTTTATGTAATACACTGAGTATATATTGAGCATCATCTCTCACTTTCTTGGGAAGAAAATATGATATATCATGAATTCTTCAGCTTCTGAGAGATTGGGAACAATTTAAGCTGCTACATTTTAACATCTGCTCATCTTTTTATTTTAATTAAGATGATCAACAAAATATTGTCTATTGTTCTAATTACGGTGGTTGTAAACCATCTGTGTCTGACATACTCCCATTTAAATCTTGCAGATGAACTCAGCAACTGCCCTATCAATGCATTATGTAAATATTGAAGTTAAGTTTAAAATATCTAATAAATAACTCATATTCTTTTGCTTTCTAGTTATATCTCTTTTGCTTATCAGAATTATGTCCTATAGTCTCCTACAAAGTTCTTTTCAAAGTCAAAAATTATATGAATACAATTCAGAAATAATATTCTGAAAATTCATCATATCCCTTTAAATGCAAACACCTAAATGCACAATTAATTTACATATATGAATACTAATATATTACTAAGAAATTCATATAAACATTTGAATGAAATTGATCTAATGAAAGTGAACATCATCATGAAGTAAAAATACCAACATTAAAAAAAGTCATATGAACATCTAGGCTCTGTTGATTTCTGGCCCTAGCATTCATGTGAATTTCCTTCATGTTTGTGTTTTGTTTACATCATGAATGAATAATAAAAATGTGGTATACTTATACAATACAATATTATTAGGCTACTAAAAAAAAATTATGAAATTTGTAGGTAAATGGATAGAGCTAGAAATAATTATGCTCAGAGAGGTATCCCAGACCAAGACAAACAAATATCGAACATTTTCTCTCACTATGAATGTTAGCTTTTAATCTACTTTTGAATGTACAGATTTGTGAAGCAGAAATTTTTGGTTTCTTTGGAAACTTAGTTATGCCGCGTGATGTTTTCCTGGAAGCTGCCTTGTGAGAAGGCACATGATGGTTTTTTGGAAGCTGTCTTTAGAGAGGATGTTTTGTTGAAGTAGACACTTGAGAGGATGTTTTGCTGAAGCAGACACATGAGACACAAAAAATTGATGTTTTGCTGAGAATGATGCTTCTTGAGAATGCACATGATGTTTAGGAAGAATATAAATAAAACCCAACAGACAGCAAGCATAGACTCTAGAGTTGCTATGCCTTGAAGTGCTTCTCTGGTCTTCTCTGGTCTCTACTTTGTAGAGAGAGAAGCAGCAAAGAACTTCTTCTCATGGTGGCATAGGTACTGATCCTTGCCACTTCTGCTGACTCATGCCAAGTCGATAGAGCTTTGCAGTTTCTCCTGGATCAAGCTGCTGCTACTGATTTGTTTGCTATTGAACTAGACTGCTGAGATCCTGACAATGATGACTGGCATCACCCCAAAGAACTACTTCTAATCAGCTTCACACTCCTTTTCTTATTAGCCTTCCTTCTCTGCTACCTCTGTTCAGTGGGATAGAAAGGAAGTTGAAGTGTTTAAGAAACCTACTTTAGTAGGTTTTGAAAAGTCTAAGCCTACAGATATGTGTGTTTCATTTGCAATGCATGTAAGGCCAGGAAGTTTCAAAAGGGCCATAGAGAGGAGCTTAGACCTCATTGTTGTAAAATCTTTGAAGAGAGTAATGGAATAAAAAGTGTGACATCAAAATGGGGAATGGAGGAAGTATAGGGAAAGGGAAGTAACATTTGGGAACATTTCAGTCTATGGAAACCTACTACTGTAGGCCTCCTAAAATATGTATGCTTCATAAGGGTGTGTGTGGGGTGTGTGTGTGTGTGTGTGTGTGTGTGTGTGTGTGTGTGTGTATGTGTGTGTATTTTGTTTGAAAGAGCTTTGAAGGGATTACTCTATAATAAAGCACAAATGCCACCTATAGGACACTGGACTCTACAAATAAAAGCCTAGTGTCAGGAATTGGTTGCTTTCTTCAGAGTTGTTGGACAGTCAGCTCCTATAGACCCCCAACCATTACATGACACTGCCATTGTTCTTGTTTATGAGGCTAAAGACACCAAATAGTGAGTATTAGAAAGTGGAGTAATCAAGCTCATACTGTCCTGGCAGTTTCATCCCTATAGGTAAGCTTTCACTGTGCTGAAAGACACTAGGTTAAGAACTGGAGGAGAAAAATAATCACCAGTCATACTCTGGCAGTAACAATAATGACTACACTGGTGACCAATGACACTGATATAATTGTGGCAGGAACATCAGAGAAGTGACCAACCACATTATCACTGGATGTTAAGTCCGGCTTCACAGGATGAATCCCATCCCTGACACTATATACTAGGCCACCAACCTGTAAATAGAAAGATCATAGGTGTTAGGGGATAGCCTAAAATGAGTTTGCTAAATGAATACAGTATTCAACTAACCCCCTAATGACTTACCTTTATATTCATAGATCAATCCTCAACAAAGACATTTTATTTGGCAATCGACATAAGTGGCTAAGGTACAGAGAATAAGAAACTTCAAAATGCTTATTTTTCAGTATAAACAAATATATATGCTACCAATCTGTCAAGGTTGAGGGTTCATTGTGGAAACAGAAGCAGAAAGACTAAGCGCCAGAGGGAGTGGATGACAACAGGAAATCAGTGTCTTTTGGAAATAGCAGGGCAGATGCTCATATTAAACTCACAGGGCATACAGCAGTATGCAAATTCAAAAGCAAACAAGTAAGCAAAGGAAACTATGTGAAACCTCAAGCAAGATCAAATACCGACATGGAGAGAAGAGCTGAGATGAACTCCCACCCGTGTGTGTGTGTGTGTGTGTGTGTGTGTGTGTGTGTGTGTGTGTGTGTGTGTGTGTGCTGAGCCATTGGCCATTGTTTGCAGCTGCATATGGTAAAGCCGGTTTTCTCTACGAGTATAGCCACTGGTAAGTTAAAGATTCTTTAATGGAAGACCACACATCCAGGAATATTTGTCCAGGACAAATTTGTTTGGATGAATTTTAAAAATATAAAAATAAACAAAAACACAAACATAAAATTTGGTAGGGAATGGGATTGCATTTGGGAAGAGTTAGAAATGAATATATTCAAAACATATTAAACAAAACTCTCAAGTAATAAACAAACTCATTTGAATTTAAAAATATTATAAGTTAACAATTCTGAAGTTTAAAAGTATTAGCACAAAATTTAAAAAAATATTTGTTAGATATTGGAGTTATCAATGGAGTAACAAAGATTGTCAGTCAAAAATACAGTCTTCATGACTACTGCTTTGTGGAAATGGAGATAAAGAAATCAATCAAAACTATATAACACTAACATTTATTTTAATAAATCAAAATCATGTCCTAAGTTAATTTAAAATAAAATTACTTAAATGTTGTCCCGGAATCTAAGTATATTAAGATATTCCATGTACTGACATTACTGTTCTACACTTGGTTGCTATTGCCCTTTGAAGTAAAGGGTGTCCTTTTAAAGATAGGAGTGTGTAGATGGTTAGGAAAATATTATATTCAAAGTCCACAATCAATCTAAAATTACCCTCATCTTCACAGACTAGAGATTATACGGAATCTTTCAAATTAACAATCACATGTATATGATTTATTAATCTCTTTGAGATAGTTCTTTATTTAAGTAATAGTTCATTGAGAATCTAAAGATAATGACACCTTGCTAAAGGTTATGCATATGTACTTTCACAACATTTCTGTGTGTATCAAAGTTTGATATAATAAAATAAACTAGTACTTGAATTACCACAGAACTACAAGGATTGCATAGAACTGAATTACATAAGTTTATTAGTTTGAGGGTCAGTATTGTGAGATGAGATACAAACCCGATCACACACACAAATATGCACACTGGCATACACACAGTTGCTGGAGTATTTTGTTCATTAAATAAGAATAATGTGTTTTGATATGTTTCCAGGTGAAAGAATGATTGAAACAGGGTCTGATTACATAACCTTTGTATGCTTGAGCACCCTATGTCGATCAGGCTGTCCTCAAACTCACAGAGATCCACCTGCCTCCTCCTCCTGAGTGCTATAAATGCTTGAGCCACCAGACACCATGCCCAAAGAGTAAATTGCTTTGAGATTTCTCTTGAGTTTTGAAACTTTCATGCTGATCAACATTCGTTCATTCTGTTTTTCTTTTCTAATGTGATTAGTATCCTTTGTCTTTCACTGAGAAGTCTCTGTAGGGTATTTTTAAATGTTTTATTGGTTTGTTCTTAACTCACTGCATAATCCAGTTTCTTATCTTGCTCTAAATTTGCCTCACAGTTTATCCTTTTTATGCTGCCTAAAAATAGCCTCAGGACATTTAAAGTTCTAAATATATAGACATCTTCACTAAGTCATTGGTTCATCAGCCACATTCCTTTTTAATGTCTGGTCATAAAGCCTGAACCTACCATCATTGTTCCAAGAAGTGTTTAATGACTTAACACACTTTTTACTGAGGATGTTTATAGAGATCCCTGTGGAATGTTAATATATTCCACAAACACGTGCTTTCTCACAGTTAGAAGCTAGGTTCCTCTCTGCTGTAGACCTCTGTCTGTTCCTGTGGTCCTGCAGCATGTCATCTGTACCGTTTGGATTCTGGATTGTCTCAGGCTTCAGTGGCTCTCTCCCCTTTATTTCTTTGGCTCAGGTATAGGCAAAAAATCTTCTTCTGCACATTGTAAAAGCAAAAGGGAGGCTGCACAATACAGTTTATGAAAGATCTATGAAATATGATTGACTTAAAAAAATTAGCAACTTTATAGATTAATCTGCCATATCTATTAAAAGTTTTTCTCTCCTTCTGAAAAGTTCCAAGTAAATTATAAAGTTCAACATATGGAGCTCCTGACATGCTTGTGTGATCAAGGTCAGTTCCCTGTGTGACCTTGAGATATGATTCAAGTTTATGTGCTGCTGATGGCAGCAACTTCTCCATTCACAAATAGAAAAGAGTCCCTGCATGCTTCTCCCAAGATCTGTCTTTTAAACAACTTCCAAATCCTTTCCCTCACCTTTTCTTACAATGACAATGTCTCCCCCTTCCAAAGAAAACTCTAATAACTTCCTTAGGTGTTATGCCTTTGAATTACCATGAGATATGAAAGAATTGTTTTATCTACTATCATCAGGAATACTTCAATTTCAAAAAATGTAGAAACAATGGTGAGTCTGATAATCCTGAAATCAATTACAAGGCACTAAAATAATTGATATATCTATGAGCGTTAGTGTATTTCTACTGATAAAACTAAATATGAAAAAAATCAATACAGTAAATGGTAAAGGGCGAGTCATCTTGAACAGCCTGGATGATATTCTTTTTCATTATTTTGCTTTGCCATACTTATCTATCTATCTATCTATTTATTTATTTATTTATGTATTTATTTATCCACTTTACATTCTGATCTGCTCCCCTCTTGGTCATGCCCTCCTACAACTCTTTCTCCATTCTACCTCCCAATCTTCTCTGAGAAGACTTTTTCTGTATCCCCCCACTGTGGTCTCTGTGGGGCTAGATGCATCCTCTCTCACTGAGGCAGCCCAGCTAGAAAAGCATATCTCACAGACAGGCAACAGCTTTTGGGACAGCCTCTGCTCCTATTGTTCAGGACCCACACAAAGACTGAGCTGCACATCTGCTACATATCTGAGATTCAAGCATCCTTTCTTGGGCCTTCCTTTTGTTTGGCTTCTTTGAGCCTGTGGAGTATTGCATGGGCATCCTGAATTTTATGGGTAATAATATCTACTTATGAGTGAGTACATACCATACATGTCCTTTTGAGTCTGGGTTACCTCACTTAGGATGATATTCTCAAGTTCCATCCGTTTTCCTGAAAAATTCATGATGTATTTGTTTTTAATAGCTGAAAAGTATTCCATTGTGTAGATATTGCATATTTTCTCTTATCCACAAAGACCTTAAAACCAATGTGATTTCATTATCCTTAAAGTCCTCTATAATAATAATAATAATAATAATAATAATAATAATAATAATAATAGAAGAAGAAGAAGAAGAAGAAGAAGAAGAAGAAGAAGAAGAAGAAGAAGAAGAAGAAGAAGCTAGGTTTCACAACACGGTGAAAAATAATCTTTGCAACTAACACACATACTGTTATTCAAAATATTTGTAAGGTAGTTAGAAAAGATTCTTTGTGAGATTTGTTGCTAGTTGGTAGATGGGACAGTGAAAACCATATTCCCTATTCTCTGATTCACACTCTAATGATAGGCAGCCCAAAGTAAAATGCAAACTCTACAGCTCCTTAGAACACATCAATGAGTCTTAGAGAGAGGAAAGGGTTTATGAAGTATAAAAAGGGTGGATTTTATTTATTTATTTATTTACTTATTTATTTACTTATTTATTTATTTATTTATTTATTTATTTATTTATTTATTTATTTGGACAGGGTATTTGTTTCATATTTCCAGCTCAAAACTCATCACTAAGGAAAGTTAAGAAAGAAACTCAAGGTGGGAGCACAGATAGGAACCATGAATGAATGCTGCTTCAGAAGCCTGTGGGTGCTTTGAACTAGATTAAATCCAATGTATCGTACGTATGCTTTCTCAAGGCAACTTCTAAAGAGATACTCTTTTAGATAACATGATATGTTGTAGGACAGTTTTCCCTGATTTGAATTATTCCAACTTGGGGGAAGGCTCCTTATGATTCAGGAGGTAAGCCCAACTCAGAAAGAAGCTCTGAATGTTCCTGAAACTTGCGAAGTTCCCTAGGCCTCTCACCAAGCTTGTAAATTATTAGCAATTGGTGAGGAGAAGAGAGTGTCTAACCTATTGAGTTTCTTGTTAAAGCAGACTACAGATACAAACATTTTATTAGCAAAGATTGGACATGGCCTCAGCAAAATGAGTGTGACAAAAAAAGATATGAAAAAGGGAACCTCAGAATCATTGAGCATTAAAGAGCTGAGAGAAATTAAGGTCCCAAAGTAAAACTGATACAGAAAGAGAACCAGAAAGCAGAGATATCATGTAATAAGGAGAAAAGAGTTTGTCAGTAACTGGAGGAAGTATCAGGGCTGCTGACAAAGCAGATAACTTAAGATCTAAAAAAAAAAAAAAAATCTGCCATTGTTTTAGCTAAACAAGTATTTGTATTGAACTCAACAAAAGTGGATTTGAATCTAACAGATGGAAGACTGAGTAGAATTGAGAGGAAATGAACTGGTTGAGGCACCCATTTTCTAACAAAGAAACAGTTATGCATACATAATTCCTCAAAACAAAATAATGTCTAGAAACAAAACAGTCTGCAAGTAAAACACAAATCAAAAAAAAAAAAAAAAATCCTACTTCAAGCTTGTCCTTAGAAAAACAGCATCTTTTGACCTTCTTTTTATGAAGCATTGTATTGTTGACAAGAAATACACCTTTTCCTATTGCAAAGGGACACCAATTCTTCATATTTATTTAAATACAGGAAGTTTTTAGTTGTAATTATGGCACAAAAAGTTTATCATAATAGAAAACTCAAACATTTGTTTTATAAAAACTCAAACATACTTCAAATTTTAAACCCTGGACTTGATAATAGTCTGTTTTCATGAAATATGCACAATTTTTGTCATATTTAAGTCATTAAAATTTTTTCTGAAAACCTGTGTCATGTGAATGGTCCCAACCATTCCTCTCCATCCCAGAAGCTAATCTCATGAACTAGTAGCAGTACTAGAGACAGCAAATTGCTGAGATATGAGGCTTCCACTGTTGGGGTTTGATGAAGAAACCTACAATAACAGTAGAGCTGGAGGACAGAAGGGCACCAGGAACTGAGATGGAGACCAAAGTGAAAGCTAAGGAAGAGGGTGATCCCATAGGAAGACCAGCAGCCTCAACTAACCCGGACCCCTGAGACCTCTCACACACTGAGCCACCAACTAGACAGCATACACTGGCAGGTCCGAGGCCCCAAACACATACACAGATCTGGCCTCAGTGAGAGAAGATACACCTAACCCTTGAGACACCAGGGTGTGGAAGGCCTGGCGGGTGTGGAGAATATGAGGGTGTGGGGACATCCGTTTGGAGCCAGGGGAGGAGGAATGGGATGAGGAACTGTCAGAGGGCAGAACTGGAGGGGGATAACCACTGGACTGTAAAAAAAAGATTAAACTCAAAACAAACAAAACAAGAAAAGAAAAAGAAAATCAAAATGAAAGAACAAAAGAGGTTAAGGACTTCCGGAGACTTACAGCACGGTTTGCTGACGTCAAATTTAATAAGAACAATAGGATTGAATTCATACCATACTGAAAAAAGCTCCTGAGATGATTAACTACAATTGGAAGGTGCACAGGAGCTGTCCTGACAACCGTTTCCAAGCTGTAACAGGCAGCAAGAGGACAGAGAGGAAAACTGCATTAGATCCCTTCAGATCTTTCATTCCCAAACTAGTTGATTATCAAGTAGGCTTTGTGATCTGGTTAGCATTGTGGAACAGGCGGAAATAATAGGTCAATAAATATTTTTGTTTCCTGCTACATGTTATAGATAAATTATCAATAAATCATAGCTTCTGAAATTGAGAAAGTTATACTTCTGTGAGGACAGAGTTGTAAACATGTAATTTAAGTAAAAGAAAAGGAGAAAGGAAAACAAATCAGTGGAAATGAGGCAGTTTCCAGACCTATAGAAAAGGAATTGGCACCTGGAAAATGTCTTTCAAGACTCAGACAGGAAAACAAAGAGCCAAATATGACAAGACAAATGACTTTTTGTAGACACTTTGTATAATGGTAAGTAGCTAGGTGGTCTTTGATAGAGAGAGTAGGAAACAGGAAACTCTAAAGAGTTTTGGAGTGTCTTTCTCTCCTGTGTTTAACCGGACAGGTGAGGATCTAATGTGTAAGTAAGTGTAAGACTACTAAAGACTGCCCTGGGTAAAAAAATAAAGCAGAGAAATCAACCGTGCACAGAGACATGCAGGCACACAGACCTGGCTGAAACAGTTACACAATTAACCAATGATAATTGCAAAAACAGACACAGATTCATACAATGCAAAATCCCACAGGTGAAACACAAAATAGCATACTGAAGCCAGAACATTCCTGAGGATAATTAAACAGTCTTCTCAGGTTTCTAAGGACTTTAGTCATTTCTCATTTACACTATAATTCTAGCCAGGGGAGTCATCCAAATAATCATAGAATTCTCAAATGCAAAACACTGGACAGCTCCAATATTCCTGCAGTTCTTTAAAGATCCAAGAATACTTTAGAGCTGAAAACCTCTAGTCCTGGCTTGCCTGTTGATGCTGATATTAAACCATCTCAGCAGATACTCAAAGAACCTCTTTAACCAATAACAGACTTACAGATTCATAACATGGAGTTTCTTAAATTCAACATCACAAACACCTTTTTAAGGAACACAAAAACTAGGTAAACACAAGTTTTAAGAGTGAACCAAATTTCTGTATATGCCTTAAATCTCACTGGGTAGTCATAACATCAGAGATTGAAGAACAAGTATCTGAACAACAAAATATTCTCATCCATTTCCTGGCCTGGCTTAAATGGATTCTTGTGAAGCAAGAATGTCTCAAACTGTCTTTAAAAAAAAAAATGTTTTGATAAATTAATTACATATGCATGTCTAAATTTGTTTTGTACTTGTTATGTAGGGAAAGATTTATTCTCTCCTTTGAATGTCATTATATAAGAGAAGATGTGGTTAATAATAAGTTGAAGTAAATAACAATGACAACAATAATAATGATAAAATGTACTTGTCAAGCAAGAATGAGGAGGTGAATTCAGATCCCTACCACCTAGGTAAAACTCAGCCATTATAGTGACAGATGCTATAGTCACAGAAGTTGGGAGCAAGATCACATAGTGATAAACAGATCCCTAGGGCTTGTAGATCAGCAAATGGGGAGCTGTATTTGTGCCCTAGGCAATAGTAAATTGTCATGCTACTTACTGAAAAAAGTAGCATGGTAGAATATTCTTTTAAAAACATCTTTACTTGGAGTGTTTGATGTAATTTTTGTGAGACGTCTAGAACTAATCTCTCATTTCATTAGAGCAGCACCTTCATAGTTCAGAGAGTGTTATAAATTCTTGTGGGGTAACACAGAGTTACACTAAAGAGGAACAGAATTTTTTTTATGTGTGTGTGTGTGTGTGTGTGTGTGTGTGTGTGAGAGAGAGAGAGAGAGAGAGAGAGAGAGAGAGAGAGAGAGAGAGAGAGAAACAGAGAAGGAGAAGAAAGAGTAGTAGTGTATACGTGTGTGAATCCATGTATATATGAATGTGTGTGTCTGGGTGTGTGTGTGTGTGTGTGTGTGTGTGTACCTGTGTGTGTACCTGTGTCTACATATCTAAGAGAGAGTGAAGGAGGGAAGGAGGCAGAGTTTTATATGTTTGTGTATATGTGTGTATAAGCCCTCAGTAGCCTCTTGTTTCTAGTTCACAGTACTGGACTTTTTACTTGGGTGGTGGAGAAATGAACTATGGTCTCATGCTTGGGTAGGAAACACTATACCTAACAAGATTTCCCAACAGCAGAGAATTTCATTGACAAAGGTATAGAAGAGGATTCTCATGGAAAGTCTCCAATAACAATGAGGATATATGTACCATTTCCTGTTTTTGTTTAATTTTCATAAAAAAGCCTGTTTGAATTTTAGGCTTCAATTTACTTTTTTTCTAGAAAGCTTTTTAATTTTCCTAATTTGGGCAAGAAAATCCAGGATATTACCCTCAATAGTCAAGTGGTTGACCACTGAACTAGTTAGTTATCCTCTTGAACTGAATTGTCTTGTCTTGTCTTGTCTTGTCTTGTCTTGTCTTGTCTTGTCTTGTCTTGTCTTGTCTTGTCTTGTCTTGTCTTTCCTTCTGGTTCTTTCACTTTGTTTTAGTTTGATTTTTCTGTTTGAAGGTTATTTTTAGTTTTTGATTTTTAAAAATTTGGTTTTCACCTTCTTTGTTTCATAGTTTCATTTTCAAATTAATCTTGACATTACTATGTAGTACAGAATAGTCTAGTCATGAATACTTCTCTCTATCACAAAACATGAGGATTACAGGTGGAAACTACAAGCAGGAAAAACTCGCCTTTTATTAATGTATACTGCACTCTTGTATGAAGAATACATTACTGGCTGAAATTCTAGAAGTACAGCTGAGAAAAAAAGAAAAAAAAACATGAACAGAGAAAAAACTCAAATAACTCAGTGGGGAGGCCTTCTTAGCCATGGAATATAAGTGTTTCAGTTCAGAGGGGAAAGGTATCCCCACTGCATGTGTAATAGCTGGAGAAGAATTTTAATCTAGCAACATGGCTACTGTGACAAGGGATCACATCCAAAGACCTTCTAGATCTATATGATCCAATGAGAATGCAGACATGCACTCAATTACTGTATGAGCTGGCTAGAATAGAGACATGCCCTTAGGACACACATTTAAATCTGATCAGTGAAGGTAAGGTTAGTTTGCTGAAGGAACTGGTCACATTTGAAGGTGATATCTAATTGAGGGGCAGACAATGTGGTGAATCAGAGAAAGAATTAACAGAATGAATCAGATATAGGATACACCCAACTCACAGGAGATGAGAACCTGGAAGAGAAGCTACTTTAGAGCCACAAATGAGAGAGAGAGAGAGAGAGAGAGAGAGAGAGAGAGAGAGAGAGAGAGAGAGAGAAAGAAAGAGAAGGTGGTATATGGATGGTGGTATAGTGTACATGTAGAGCAGTTTTATAGAAACAGGTTGCAGGGAGAACAAACCAGACATAGTTGAAGACAGAAGGAGCCAGAGTGTGGGAAGAATTAGAACATATTGTCAACGTCAGCACGAGGCCCAGCAGAACAATTCAGGCAGAAGCCTAGAGAAGCTAGATTGAATCAGTCTGCTGCGAATATTAGATTGTATGGAGATGAGAAGCTTCCAGGCCTAGGCCTAGGAAGAATTAGGACTCAGAAAGAAATGCTTTGGGCTCAGCATGAGCCTTGCATTTACATAGCTTGTGTAAAGTTGTGTCTCATCCCTTCATCTGCAGAAATTTACATACAGCTCTGAAGGGGAAGGTATCCTGGGTATTGGGAGCCAAAGAAAAACACTGGACTACTAACCTCACACAAGAGATTCATTCAGTAAGGCACAAGAGGGTGCCTGCTTCTGTTCATGTAAGAACCAGCAAAAACTGAGTGACAGGCAGGCTGATATAAAATTTCTTAGGAGTGGAGTCTTCCAGGGTGGGTTTTTGTGGGATTTCAAACCTTAGAACTAAGCACAGGTTTTGAAGGGCCTTGAGCTATCCCAAGCATCATACAAGTTGTTCTGGCAGGCCTTGCCCTTGTCCCCAATTTCCTCTTCTTTGGTAAAATATGTTAAGATTACATTCCTAAAGCTAGCTCCCCAGAACCATTGTGTCATTTCTCTACTTTCTCCTCTTGAGGTTGAAAGCAAGGTGTAGCTTTCAAAGTATTGAAGCAATCAAAAGAACCTTTTGGCTCACCTATTTAACATGACAAATTAAAATTAAACACCTTATTCTAACAAGGGGTTTCTCCCCTTTACATTTATATATCATTATTTGCCTATGAGCCACATCTGTCTCCTCTCTATCCAGAGTCAGTCCTTTGTCACACTCCTAACTCCAGGGCAAATGCCTGTTCCTCTTCTCCCTTCCTCTATCCTGTATTTCCATTCTTTATCTCTTTTGCATACCCTTTGTCCCCCTCAAGCAAATAAATCTCATTTGTGCTGAGAATGGTCTGAGTCAATGCTAGTTGCTACAGGCTTTTTTTTTTTTTTTTTCTACCCTATATACGGAGAAACAAGAAAAAACATCAAGAAAGAAACAAACAAACAAAAAACATTTTTGCTGCAGTAACAAACAAATGAAAAAAATCAAGAAATACTTGGGGCTGGAAAACTATATCAGTGGTTAAGAACACTTTCTGCTCTTGGAGATTATCTATAACTCCTATCTATAACTGCATTTCCACAGGATATGATGCCCTTTCCTGACCCCCATGGGTACCAGGCCTGCTCTTGGTGCATGTACTGTTAGGGGATTATGCAGAGGAGTGTGTTGCTTGGTCAGGGTCAACATGTGCCACAAACTTCATACCATGCAACAGATTTCACACATGAGATTTATTGTGATGGTGTGGGGGATGGGGAGGAAAAACCAAGAGTCACACAAATCAAGAGACAGAGAGTCAGAGAAAGCAAGAGGGATAGAGAGACTGGGAGACAAAGAGCTGGACATAATAGCTGGAGCCTTTTAAAGGGATATATATCACATGCACATAAGTAGAACATTCTACTCATGGTAACAGTGGAAATGGTCTCATTTCGTGGCGGGTGAATCACTAAAGGTTGTGTTGGTGAAAACACTTGATTTCTAACTTCCTCCCTTTTGTTTATTATACAGTGTGAGGCAATAGGAAGGATGGTAGTGAGGCAGGAATGGGGGTGTTGTGCTCTTTAGACTGTTTCCTGCTGTCTGGAAGTGTCAACATCTTTGGAGACACAAGAAAGCTGGGATGTTAGCCAAGGCCTGGAAGAACAGTCTGTTTCCTTCACTGTCCAGTCTCTGTGGAACCAACTGAGGCTAAGGATACGCAGGCAACAGTTGGAGCAATTGGTGAGGCTAGACCACCTGTATGAAACCCTTTGAAGCTGTCTGGGATGCATATTATGAGGAAACACTTGGAGTTATATACATGGAGAAGAAGATAAAGTTAAGGGATTCAGTGGGAAATTATTTTTTAGGTATACCTTTAAAACTTTTAGGCTCATAGTCCCAGAAGTTGAGGAAGGGGAGTCCCTTCAATTTATATTGAAATTCACATTGTAGAAAAGGCAGTAGACTCATGCCTTTGAGTCATAATAGAAGCCAGGGACCCAAAATGATTTGGGGTTAAAAGCTTGAACATGCTTTCCTCTATCCAGAAAATGGGATCTATGTAGATTAGACAGATGTTGTTAGCACAACGAGAAGCACTTCTATGTCTATTGTCTTAGTTAGGGTTTTACTGCTGTGAACAGACATCATGACCAAGGCAACTCTTATAATGACAACATTTAATCGTGGCTGGCTTACAGGTTCAGAGGTTCAGTCCCTTATCACCAAAGTAGGAAGCATGGCAGCATCCAGGCAGGCATGGTGCAGGCAGAGCTGAGAGTTCAGCATCTTCATTCAAGGCTGGGAGTGGAAGAATGGCTTTCACGCAGCTAGGATGAGGGTCTTAAAGCCCACATTACAGTGACAAACATCCTCCAACATGGTCACACCTACACCAACAGGGCCACACCTTCTAATAGTATCACTACCTTGGCTGAGCATATATATAAACCATCACATTTATACTTAGAAGACAACCAAAGGGAATTTAAAATCTTGAGCTCATGACTTTGATAACAGTAGTCAGTGCTTACCAGAGCTGGCTGATAAGCTAATAGCTTATTACAACTTCATTGGTTAATGTTAAAACTCTGAACTTTTGAAGACTTAATATAACAACATAGAAAGGGAAAGAAATCTGAAGATTTTTTTTCATTTTTATATATATTTTAAATCATTTTCTTATACCTTTATAAATTACATTCATACATAATGAACTTTATATTTTCTATCCTTTTACCATGAGGCACAGGTGGTTGATTACCAACAGTAGTCTTTATAACATAAGTTACATAAAATAAAGGAATATTAAAAAGTTATTTTGAAACATGTTTTGTGCATTTATCTCGTTTTAGAGTCTGGTAGCAAGGCAAACTGTTTCTCTTTCCCTAATAGCTCTCCAGTGAGCCGTGAGGCCTGATTTTTATATATAAAGTGAGCTGACAGTTAGCTGAAGCCTTGGTTGCTGCTGTTGAACTAACCAAGCTATCATTATCCTAGTCATCAACCCCCTCAGACATCTAAGAAAGATAAATTTTACCTGAGTCAGCAGAAAGTACAGACCAAGCAGCTCCTGAGTCCATTAAAAATGACAGAGAGTTACTGGCTATCTGGACAATCACTCTAGTGTCCTCCTGGCCACTAGGGGCAGAGACTGCAAAGCAGTATCGGTGTTTGACCACCAAGCACAGAAGACTGACAGATTTTTCTATAGTATAGAAACATATAAGGAATTGGCCTGTTTTGTCAAGGCAAAGTGGGCCAATGAACTCCCCAGGTTCCTGCTTGTCTACAGTTTAGACAGGGTCCTGAGAGCAGGCAAGGCAAAGAGAAGTTTTCTACAAAGTGGCTGGCTTTGCCACATTTAAAGCAAGCTCCAGATAGCTTTCTTCTGTGCCTATCATCTTTGGAGGAGACTCAGGGTACTGCCAGGAGCTGGCACTTCTATCTCTTACAAAAAACTTTTTTTATTGACATTTTAAATGCCAAATTCAGTAGATCTCTATAGAGTTTGAGTACCATTATCAATTAAGTATATCTAAACTAGATAAATTTTGCTGGCTTGTTTGTTAATTACTTGCTTAGGTTAACTTTCAAAACATATACAGAAGGTTAAGTAAAGCTTATACCTGTAATTGATTACATTACTCTGAACACATAAAGGAATTTGATCATTTGTGAGCTGAATGACCATTAATATGCATATCTTAATTATCCTTAAGAGCTTACGATAAGTTAGTAGCTTTTATAAAGCTGGGGGTTTACATTCCATCTCTGTTAGGTTTAGCCATAAAAATAAAATTTTTGAATTAAGACTCTTGTAGCATCAAAATAAAACTTTTAAGTGGAGATACAGTCCATAGAGAAACTGGCAAATCTGATCCTTTTATAGTGTATCATTGCAGAATATTGCATTTTTTGGTATGGCATAGTTTATCGAAATAACTAAAGCTTTAGGCGAGTAAAGACAAAGAAGCTATAGAAATATTACTGGGGATCTCAATAGTTCTTAGAAATTTATGAATCTTTATTATCAAATATACCTTATTTATTAAACATATATCGTTATTTATCTAACTTTTCTAGTTGCCTGGTGTTAACCAGATAGCAAACACATAAGTATATATATACATACATACACACACACACACACACACACACACACACACACACACATATATATATATAAAATTTGCCAGTTTCTCTATGGACTGTATCTCCACTTAAAAGTTTTATTTTGATGCTACAAGATTCTTAATTTATTACATATATATGTATATATATATAATAAATCAACTTTTGTTAGTTTGAGTAGACCTTCATTAACTTAAAATTTTATCATCATATACAGTATATGATAAACCAGAGTTGAATCATATAGACATTATATTGTAGCAAATATAACCTTAACTTTTATCTTCATACAAAATTCCATACCAACTCAAAATATTTGAGACTTGTTGTTGCTTCCTTAGTCTAAAAAGGAGAAATAATGATAAATAGGAATGCAATAGGACTGAAAGTTCTACAGTTGTTGATTTATGCCATGTGGTTGCTCATTTTAAGAAGTTGAAGTACAAAGTATGTACTTTTTAATCGGCTTACATCCTGATGAGATCAGTAGCCAATATGGAGAAGAGCCACATGGCTGCTATTTAAAAATGTTTATTTTCCAAGTAAATTTATTATTTTTTGTAATGAGTGTTGAATACAAATTACAAGACATATATGCATATAACTGACTCCAAAGACCATGGCTGGGGTTACCTCCTCCTTTATGAATACCAGAGAACAGATGCTTAATAATTTAATGGACAATTCCTCAGATCCTGGGAAGCCCTTATGTTGACTGAAGGGAAAGCTTACTATTTGCCTCTGTTGGATGGGTTGCTCAGTAATAGGTGAGCTGAAAAGTTGTAGGAGAGCTAGAGATAAGGGATGGGGTGGCATAGTGTCTTCGGACCCCCTCCCCAAGGCAGTAGCAAACAGGCACCAGGATATCCTACCAGTCACATCAAACATGAAATGTTAGTGTTCATGCAGCAGAAGGATTACCTTTGCAGATCAGAGCCCAGAGTTTTATTGGGTTTGGGGATTATCAGAGAGAGACAGATACAGAGAGAGAGAGAGAGAGAGAGAGAGAGAGAGAGAGAGAGAGAGAGAGAGAGAGAGAGATCAGGAGACAGTGAGATTCAGACAGCAAGAAAGATAATCAGAGAGGTCTGGAAGCAGAGAGGAAGCTGATAAGGCAGGACCTATTAAAAGGACATAGAGCATGTGCATATGGACATGTGGTGATAATGAAAATGTGTTGCATTAGGAGTTATATGATAGTATACCTGCTAACATTGAGGCTAAAGGCAGATGGCAGGAAGTGCCTGGTTTCTAACATATATGTGAATGCAGGCAAACCCATATACATAAAGCAGCAATAAACTAATAATAAAACAAAAAAGAGAAGAAATCATGAATGGATTTAAAACAGGAACTAGAAAGACAAAATGCATTGTTGAGGCAGATAAAAAGAGCTGAACTGAAAGTTTATCTTGAGACTCTGATATGGGTAGCTCAAAGAAGAGGTTATAAATTAAAGGCAAGACATAATGTACAAACAGAATATATTTAAGGGAAAGAAGAGTCCAAGGAACCTAGATCTCACATATATAGAGAGTGCAGATTCACTTTACATCAAGAACTAAATCCAAAGAGATGTCTGTAGGAATGCAAAAGTAGTATAGGATTGTTATATTCTTTTTAAAGTAAAAAAGAAAACTCTACCAATTCAGATGAAAACACAAGAAAAAGCAAAAACCTGAAAATCTCTTTCTAGGAGTGTCATATAGTCAAATAGTAACTCTTGTGACTGCATTAGTTAGTTTACACCTAATCAAACTCTGTTGATGCCAAGAAGAATGAGTGGACCCAATGTAACCAGATGCTTCTCAAACATCTCTTGATTGAATGAATGGATTGAGCTGATTGATTTCACCAAGCACTTACAGCACATCTCTTAACAGCACAATTGGGAACTTGTATGTTAGTATTATACAGTAGTTCTCTCTGAGGCTAAAACTTTCTATCTTGAAGGGAAACTCCTTAAGATAAGATGTGATCTAGGAGGTGAAACAATAGGATGTTATAAATCAATAGGACATATTACATGCAAGCCACTAGGACAAGAAGTAAACAACTCAAACCAGCTCAAGAAGGCCCTGAAACTGACCAGTTTCACTGAGTCACTACCCTCCCCAATATGTGTGTGTGTGTGTGTGTGTGTGTGTGTGTGCGTGTGTGTGTGTGTGTGTGTGTGTGTGTGTGTGAGAGAGAGAGAGAGAGAGAGAGAGAGAGAGAGAGAGAGAGAGAGAGAGTAAATGTATGTGCATGTGTGTGTTTGTGTCTTTCTGCTCTACAGAAGAAGTCTGACATATAACAACTAGTGAAGCAAATAACACACATTTTAAAGCACATTTCACATCCCTCATCCACAACTATTTCAACACTGTTTTGTTTTATACTATTGTTTGTTAACTTTGTTTTGAGTTTTTCATACCTAGTGACACTAATTAAAATAATCTCCTTTTCATTATTTTATTTCATTAGATTACTTATTGTACTGGCTAGTTTTGTGTGTCAACTTGACACAAGCTGGACTTATCACAGAGAGAGGAGTTTTAGTTGAGAAAAATGCCTCTGTGTGATCCAGGTGTAAGGCATTTTTTCAATTAGTGATCAAGGGAGGGCCCCTTGTGGGTGGTACCATCTGTGGGCTGGTAGTCTTGGATTCTATAAGAAAGCAGGCTGAGCAAGCCAGGAGAAGCAAGCAAGCCAGTAAGTTACATCCTTCCATGGTCTCTGCATCAGCTCCTGCTTCCTGACCTGCTTGAGTTCCAGTTCTGACTTCCTTTGGTGATGAACAGCAGCATGGAAGTGTAAGTGTAATAAACCCTTTCGTCCCCAACTTGCATCTTGGTCATGATGTTTGTGCAGGAACTGAGACACTTATGTATATAATCAAATTTAACAAATACATCTGGGATGTATAACTTAATGACTAAGAGAAACATGCAGCCACACAAACAAGCTGCCTTGGATAGTCTAAATTGTGAAAGGAAAACAATGATTAATCTGATAAAGTTTTCAAATTCAATCTGACTAATACAGAAATTCTACTGTACCTAGCTACCACAGTCTATGGAATAGGGACTAGTATACAATGAAGTTATAGAGAGCATAATTTCAGCTTTTCTCTTTCCTCTTTCCTTGTTTTAAATATACATTTGTATGTGAAGGGAACAACCAATTGAGGAATTCACATTGCAAAGGATCAAGAATGAAGAAAGAAATGGAGGAGATCAGAAGGGAGGTTGTGGAGGTACAGACATCAAGAATATATTCGTAAGATGAGAAAGGCAATGGCAGGCTTCCAGTACACATACTTCAAGAATCCCCACCCTCGAGCTACAATCTAATTCTTCCTTACAAGAACATTAAGGTTTATAGGATGAGAATACTAAGCTGTAAATCAACTAATCTTGATGATCTTCTAGACTCCTAGTCTTTCTGCTATGTATTCATTTTTCTCTCACTCACTTAGTGTTCTGTTTCTGTCCTCTACCTATTAGGAAAAATGATAAGCACAAGGCGGATCTAAGTAAAAGACATAAAAACAAAGGACTTCTGTGAGGACAGAAATCTGTTCTTCCTTTCTTGCCCTGTATCCAGTGGGGTAGTCCCTGCAGACTCATGGGTGCTGGCTTCCTTTTCAGCACACCCACACTTTTGCTTCAATATATAGTGACTCACTGTACCTCTAAGCTCTTTGGATTAGAATTTGGAAAACGGATAAATATGTACCAGAATGAATATTTTAAAAATTCTACATTTTATCATACACATAAAAATATCTTGGAAAATGACTTAAGGCAGAAGTTGATAGTATCTTCCAAAATTAATGTTCTTTTTAAAAAATCACTTTATTTTTTTGGTTGGCTTTCTCCTTTGTTCTATTAAACTCTGAATTTTCAAGGCAGCTTTTGGCCTTCTTTGCATCATTTAAAATCAGGCTGAAATATGCATTTCTCATGTGTGTGTGTGTGTGTGTGTGTGTGTGTGTCTGTGTCTGTGTGTGTCTGTGTGTGTGTGTGTGTGTGTCTGTGTGTTGTCTGTACACTATATCTGATTCAAAAAGTGATAAATTCCTAAATCAAAGTGAAAAATGACAAAAGACAAAATGCAAGAGTTAGCAAGGAGAAATAGAGAATATCTATTCTTTTATAGTTTTAATGATTTTATTAAAATTTATTATCCTTTACCAAAATTCATGAAGGAAGCATATTATAGATATTATACATCCAGAAAATATAGATAAGAAAAAGATGGTAAGAAAAGTGGGTGACTTGGTAAAGCCTAATTTTCTATCTACAACAACACAATTGAAAACAACATTTTATGAAATGCACCTCAAAGTCAAGAATCCTGGGAACAATTCCAACACTCTAAAATTAAAAGTGAATGTAAGATCCAATCCCAGCTTCGAGGGATGCATGGTGGAAGTAAAGATATACTGAACACCTTAGGAGTCTGTAATGTTTTCTTCATTCGTTGTCAGAAGGCAATGAGAAGGTGTCACCTTGTCTAAGAATAGGAATCAATACATTTATTAGAGTAAGATAGACCAACTTCAAAGTCTGTGATTTTCTTAATATAACATGGGTTTTTTTCAAGTGGGTATTAGAAAGTTTTAGATATTTTGTTTTGAATAATTTATTACTCTCATTTTCTAGTATCATGAAGCTGTATTTTCTTTAATTTTTCACAAAATGATTCTTTTACTTAAGAAAATGATTTTTAATTAATAATTGAACAAATAATTAAAAATCATTGTGTTAAGAATGTTTTCCTTAATTGAAATTCAGTGCCCTTGTTTTAATGTTTTGTGCCATGTTTTAATGTGCTGAATTTTAAACCCAACTCAAGTCTTTGGTAGTTGGGATTTATAAACTGCCAAATACTTCTAAAGGGAGAAAATGTGATTCAAAGCCTTAGGGGTAGAAGGGACTGGCTGCCTTCTTGACATCAAACGGGCCTTGTAAAATAGCACATTGATCAGCTAAATACAAACGAACTCGAATCATATGTATATAATTCTCTTAAATTAAATTTCCTTTAAAATGGGGATGGAATTAAACATTAAAAAGGAAAGGTTCATAAAGCCAGGCCTTTTGCATTTGACATCTGTCTACTCGACATTAAACTCTGTAAAGCATAAATCTTAGAACAATTAAATAGATGGCTTTATTCTTCCTTTAATGTATAATCGATATATTATTGTTTGTTACAGTGAACATAACATGATTTTATTTAGAAAAATATCACATATTAAAATCCACTTTTAACTTTGTTAACCAATTTAATATATTGTTGTTTTAAGACTGAACATACAAGAAACTATAGTCCAAGGAGAAGAGATTTTCTTTCAATGTTTCCAAAAGGGCAATGAGAGGAAAGAACGTCCAACTTGGTGCATATCAGAGTGTGAAGACCCACATGTGGCTGGTAGAGTAGGAGATTCACAGTTATATGAAAGGCAGTTAAAGATTATAAAGAAATTGTAGTGGAGGCTACTGATGTCAGTGAGAGCTGCTGCTAATTAAATCCTCGTGATCTTCCAACATCAAGACACAGTGAAGATATCAGCAACTTCTTAGGCACCCACATTGTCTCTTTACTTTGTGGAACATAAATATAGGAGTTACTGAAAAGAACACAACACTTCATTTGCTAGCAGTTCTAACTTAAGTAAAACATCTAAAAAATGGAGGGATACAATATTTGTAGAATAACCTGTTCTCATTGATCTTTACAGGTAAACCCCCTTCTGGATGTATGAATTACTGTTTAAAGATGACTCAAGCATTATTAATTTTGATGAGTAATGGGGCATTACTATGTAGCATTCCAAAGAGTTTCACATCACTTGCTGAAAAAGAAAAAATGGCTTCCTTTATGTATGTCAACACGCTGACTATCAGAAAGAGTAGCTCTTAACTCCTAGTATCTTTCTTCAACATATTTATAATAATGTATTAATTACTTCAAGCAGATGTTTATTTTGATCTATAATCTCATCATTGTGCTTTAAAAATAAAATGTTTTTGATTAGGTGCCCTGTACACTACTAGACTTGAAAACTACAGTTGTACTTGGAAACAATTTTTTTGGAGTTAGTGGTGTGACTAGACTGTGAAAAATGCTTGCCTACAAGCCTAACAATTCCTGTCATTCAAGATGGAAGGAGAGAAGCAAGTCCTCTGAACTTTGCATGCACATTGCCACATGTACCCACATTCACACACATTAAACATAAAACAGAGAAAAGAGAAAACCAATTTTCTAATGTTTGCTATATGCTTAGTGCTGGGCATAAGAGATGAATGTTACAGTCTTTAAAAACACAAACTAAAATGAAAGTGGATTATTGGTGAGAATATATGTGCTGCTAAATGTATGTTATTTCAACACATTTTGCTTCTGGGAAAGTTTGATGTAAAATCTAGATTGTGGCCTGAAAATAGAAGGAGAAGCAGAATGAATTATGGACTGGCAGTGGTGGTTATAGCAAGTATAGATCCACTCAAGTAGTTTTGGAAGTCTGGATAGAGAGGGGAAGAATATTATGGGTAACATAATAATGTGGTCAAGTTAAGAAAGACTTAAGACTCAAGAAGAATTATATATGGATTTAATTTAAAAATACAAGGAAAGGCCCTTGGGTATTAGATGCCACAGTATAGGGGAATGCTAGGGAGAGAAGAGGGGATTGGGTGGGTAGGTGGGAGAATACCCTCATAGAGGCAGGGGGTAGAATAGGGGGTTTCCAAAGGGGAAACCTGTAAAAAGGAAAACACTTGAAATGTAAATAAAGTATCAAAAATTAAAAAAAATACAATCTATGTTACTTTTTTGCTTTGACTAACTGAGTGGAAACTAGACTCATTTCCCATGATATTTTCAAGGGAAAATGTCTACTTTCTTTCTGACAGTAAATTTTAAGTATTCTCGGATTACTAATATTTCTAGCTAATTCTTAGTGACAACACACTATGTAAACCTGTCTATACTTTTCCCATTCCTAAGAGATCTGCTGCCTGTTCTTCATGTAGAAGACAATATTCAATATCTAAGCCAATATGGTAAAATCCTGTTTTCATGCTAATGCTCTCCGGAGCTTCTCTTATATTCATTATTACTCATTAGTAACAGTTGAATGAAATCCTTCAACTCTTTAAAGCTAATTACCCTTCGCGTTTTCAACTAATTTTCCTAGAAATCTTTAAATATAATCTTTCATCCATTGTTCCCTTCTCTCATGTGCTCTCTATACATTCTGCTATGTCCTGATTAGTGATTCCTCCCTGAATGTGTGATATAATCATGTTCTACCCTGGATTAATACAAAGTCCATTTTATAGTCATAAAAACAAACATGTGACCACATATACATGACTGTCAAAATACTTCTGCAGTGACTTGGAGACAGCATAGCAGAAAAAATGAAGGAAGGTTAAACATACCAAATTAGGAGGAATCTATTTGGAAATATATGTGGTATATACAAGGTTATATAAATAAATATGTAAATAAGTACTTATATATTTATACATATATAAAATACATCATATAATAAATATATTTATATACTGTAATAAATATAATACATAACTTTTATATCTTTACATATATATGTAATATATATATGTATATATATATATGCTTAGTAATATATTACTTTACTTTTTATGCAATAAAAAGCCAGTGTTGAATAAAAGTTGTTATACTTATAACTATAGTCTAGATTAAGAAGATCTATCACTTTATTACTTTCACTTGCAGACTAATTTATATTTCGCTCTAGTTGATTCATTCTTTCATTCAGTAAAGTTTTCACTGAACAATTATACTTTGGCAAAATCTGTCCTGGCAAATTAAATATATCAGAAAGTAAATTGACAAATAAATATTTCTATTTCCCCAAGTTACTGCTTTGTAACACTCAAACTTTCTATGTTTCTCCAGTGAATATGTTAGGAGCTATTTATTTCTTTATTAATTTTAATATATAGCATTAGTTTTCAATTTAAATTTCATGTAAATTACTCACTTGAGTATGTATTGGGGAGTGTAACATACATTGAAATAAAGATGAATGAATTAGGATATAATATGCCTAAATTCTTATTTTGTTACTCTTCAAATTTCCTAACACACATTCATATGTTCCCTGGTTGAAAATTATTCTTCATAATTGTATCCATCAAAAAATATTTGTGATAAAAAGCTTTGAGCTATGTTTCAGAAATGAAATAGTAAATGATATTCCCTATTAATAATTAACATATGTGGGTGCATGGAAGGCATACTAATACACCAGACACAAATATCCACCTACTATTTTAAATTTAAATTTGTTTATGTACAAACAGTTGGAAAAAATATGTGGATAGATTTGAGAACAGAAGGCAAAGAAAGAGCACCATTTAAAAAATTATTTATTCACTTTATATCCCAATATCATTCTCCTTTCTCCTCCCAGTACTCCTTCACACAGATGCTTATGGTTACATAGGCATGAGAAGTACTTTTGAACCAGGACCTCTATAGCAACACACACACACACACACACACACACACACACACACACACACACACACACACACTCAAAAAATATTAATAATCTGAGGATGTGTGTGTGAGTGTGTGTGTGTGTGTGTGTGTGTGTGTGTGTGTGTGTGTGTGTGTGTGTTAGACAGATACACTGTGCTCAATAGGTTTTCTCAGCTTGACACAAGCAAGAGTCATCTTGGAAAAGAGAACCTTGATCTAGAAAATGACTCCATAAGGTTGATCTGCAGTCAAAATGGTAGGGTACTTTCTTTATTGATGCTGAGCCCACTGTGGGATGTACAGTCTCTGGGGTGTTTCCTGGAGTGTTTAAAAAATAGGTCGATCAAACCATGGGTAAAAATCCAGTTAATATGGTTTCTGTATTAGTTCCAGCTTCCATTTTCCTGTCCCACTTGAGGTCCTGCCTCAGTGATAGAATGTGATTAGGAAGTGTAAGCCGAATAAACCCTTTCCTTCCCATCTTAGTCAGGGTTTGTATTCCTCCACAAAGCATCATGACCAAGAAGCAAGTTGGGGAGGAAAGGGTTTATTCAGCTTACACTTCCACATTGCTGTTCATTACTAAAGGGAGTCAGGACAGGAACTCACACAGGGCAGGGACTTGGAGGCAGAAGCTATGGCTGGCAGGGTGCTGCTTACTGGCTTGCTTCCCCTGGCTTGCTCAGCTTGCTTTCTTATAGAACCTAGGACTGCCAGCCCAGGTATGGCACCACCCACAATGGGCCCTTCTAATACTGATCACTGATCACTAATTAAGTAAATTCCTTACAGCTGAATCTCATGGAGGCATTTCCTCAAGGAAGACTCCTTTCTCTGTGATAATCCCAACTTAAGTCAAGTTGATGCACAAAACCAGCCAGTACAGTTCCCAAGCAGCTTTTCATCCCAGTCCTTATCACAGCACTAGAAAACAAACCTGGACATACATAAAAATCTTGATAGTATCTCATAAGTAGACCAGCTGATATTTTCATCAAAGTACCAAGTTAGTGATCTCCTTAAAACAATTATTATTGTCAAGGGTTCAATACCTCATGAGTGAGTTGTCATGGTTTCCCTTCATCATTCCTTATTCAAATACAAGCACAAAGCTCCCTACAAGAAAAAGAGGTTTTAATAAAACTAGTTTAGATCAGTCCTGGTATAGCTCGTAAGTGAACTCATTTCTGAGAAGCACGTATAATATCATGAACTGACTTTTCAATATTCTCTCTCTCTCTCTCTCTCTCTCTCTCTCTCACACACACACACACACACACACACACACACACACACCCTACAGAAATAACTTAAGGAGGTAACGTTTATTTTGTTGTTTCAGAAAGTTGCAGGCCGTTGTAGATTATAGCATGTGACAATTGGTGTATTAAGTTAGTCTGTGGTGGTAGAAGGATGAAGACTTGGTCACACCATGGAAGACAAGGAACCATCATGAATGGGCAAGAGCCAGAGGTAATATAGCACATAACATTTCAATTCTTTGTAATCAATTTCCACTGTGAAGTTCCTACTTCCTAAGAACTCCACATGCAAACAACTAGGATCATTAACTAGAGAACAAATACTCAGAGTGCAGTCCTGTGTGGGATATAAGTTTTCTATATAAGAACATACTATTAGAAAATATTCATATGTCTAATATAAAAAATATTAGGGTTAGGGTTAGGGTTAGGGTTAGGGTTAGGGTTAGGGTTAGGGTTAGGGTTAGGGTTAGGTGAATTTAGAACAGCATTTTCTCAACTGTATTATTCTAATAGTAACCAGATAATCCCTATAGAAGAAAGAACTAAGAGCATCTTTCTTCCAGAAAAAAACAGCACAAGGAAAAGAAAACATCAGCGTTACTCGCCAGTCAACTTCCACAAAAATGGGCAGAGAACATGGAAAGCTGTGTAATCTTTCCACGAAAAGTTAGGAATATTTCAATCGATGAATATCTTTGAAAATCTAAATAACAAGACAAAAGTCTAAATTTGACCTTTCATAATAGGAAGAATCTTGCAAATAACAATTCCATTTTACTAAAATTAATAAAATTACTTTTAGGTAATTATAGGTAAAATATAACATCTAATATATGCTGATAACAATTTTTTCCCAAAAACAAAATTGCATTTTCTTCATTGATGCAAAAATGTAAAGTAGAATTTCCTGGATCAGTTTACGAAAGTACAGGAGAGCTTGAATCTACCTTCTTTTTAAAAATTTATTATTCTTTAATTTTTTTTACAATCTAGTTGTTGTCCCCCTCCCAGCCTGCCCTCTGACTGTTTCTCATCCCATTCTTCCCCTCTGTCTCCAAGAGGATGTTCCACCTAACCTCACCAGACTTCCCCGCTCCCAGGGGCCTAAAGTCTCTCCAGAGTTAGGTGCATCTTCTCTCACTGAGGCCAGATCACACAGTCCTCTGCTGTATATATGTAGGGAATTAATATCAGTTAGGGTATGCTGCCTGGTTGGTGGCACAGTGTTTTGAGATATCTCCAGTGTGCAGGTTAGTTGAAACTGCTGGTCTTCCTATAGGGTCGTCCTCCTCAGCTTCTTCCAACTTTTTCATAATTCAACTACAGAAGTCCCCAGCTTCTGTCCATTGGTTGGGTGTTAAGTATCTGCATCTGACCCTTTCAGCTACTTGTTGGGCCTCTCGGAGGCAGTCGTGCTAGGCTCCTGCCTGTAAGCACACCATAGTATCAGTAAAAGTGTCAGGCCTTGGAGCCATTCCTTTGCTCTGGATCACAATTTGGGCCAATCATTGAAACTCCTTCCCCTTAGGCTCTTCTCCATTTTTGTCCCCGCAATTCTTTTAGACAGGGACAATTCTGGGTCAGAGGTTTTGACTGTGGGATGGCAACCCCATCCCTCCACTTGATGCCCTGTCTTTTTTTCTGGAGGTGGACTCTACAAGTTTCCTCTCCCCACTGTAGGGCATTTCATCTAAGGTCCTTCCCTTTGTGTTCTGAGAGTCACTCACCTCTCTTTTCTCTGGTACATTCCAGAGAGTCCCCCAACCAGGTACCTCCTGAGGTTGCCTATTTCCATTCTTTCTGGTCCCTCAGGGCTTCAGTCCTGTTCCCCCTCCCAGTACTTGATCATGTTTCCCCTTTCCCCTCAGGTCTGCTCTCCCACCAGGTCGCTCCATCACTCTTCCCTCCTGTGATTGCTTTCTTCTCCCTCCCAAGTGGGATGGAGGGATCCTCACTTGGGCCTTTCGGCTTGTTAACCTTCTTGAGTTCTGTGGATTGTATCCTGGGTATTCTGTACATTTTTGGCTAATATCCACTTATCAGTGAGTACATATCATGCATGTCTTTTGGGGTCTGAGTTACCTCACTCAGGATGATATTTTCTAGTTCCATCCATTTGCCTACAAAACTTGTGATGTCCTAGATCTTAATAGCTGAATAGTATTCCATCTAACATACTGGAACATCTGGGTTGTTTCCATTTTCTGGCTATTAAAAATAAGGCTGCTATGAACATAGTGGATCATGTGCCCCTGTGGCATGGTGGGGTATCTTTTGGTTATATGCCCATGAGTGGTATAGCTGGGTCTTCAGGTAGATCAATTTCTAGAATCCTTTAAAAAAATAAATAATAAAATATCTATTATATGAAGATAAAAGTACGACCATATGTATATGTATATATGCATATATATATATATATATATATATATATATATATATATATATATATATGGTTTGAGAGATCTGCTGACAAGATTTATTTCTGTGTATAAAATCAGCCATCATATTCATGATTCTTTAGTGATAACTTTCTTCAATATGAACTTATCCATGTGTTTAATTTTATGATACCATTACAAGCCAAAAATTATACTGTTTCATGGAAGAAGAATTCATGCAGTCTCCGGGAAAATAAATTAATATTTTTCTTTTTATTAATATTTTAATGTAATGGAAAAGACCCACGGATCAGTTTCACAGTTTGATTGTAATAATATTTTATTGGTGTCAATTTAATGTCTAAGCAAAATTTTCATGTTTGAATACATGGAAAGAATAGAACCATAGTTCATGTTATAATTACATCAAAATGTTTTGCTCAATGCTCACTTCCTGGCAGAGATGAAAAGAAAAAAATAAAGTTCAGGTATTAGGATACTCAAATTAACAAAACCACCTTTTAAAGTAAATGAAATTAAAAAAAGAAAAAAACATAAAAATTTAAAAAGAAATAAAAAATAAAAAACAAAAAATAAAATAACAAAAATAAAAAAATAAAAAATATATAAAGTAAATGAAATAATTTTCCTGTCAATAAAAATATTAAAAGAAATTTATCAGTACTTATTTGGCAGCAGTTATAACATCACTGTTCTGTTTATATTATGTTGCAGTATTTGTGAATTTTTGAAATTTGTTATTGTTTCAAAACTACAGTATTTATGATATTTTGATATGATACCTCGAACTACTATATCTAATCACAATTTAAATTTGTGAACAAAAATAACTTCTTAGATAACTTTAGCTAAATAGTAAATACAATGAACTACATATCTTTGGACGATAATATAATTTAGAAAATTAATATGTATCTGTTGGGGAATTATATAATTTCAGTAGGTCTAAGTATCTGCATTTACAAAACTGGCCTTCAGCTAGATAATACATGAAGAATCTAAAATAGATTGCTAGAATGTTAGTAAATCTTGAATATATTAAAATACACTATATATATTAAAATACACTATTTCTTCGACAAATAATCATTTCTATTATTCTGCAGATCACTAGGAATGAGAAGTGAACAAGATATAGTCTCTACCATCAAGATTTAATTACAATGTGACATAAACACTCAAACATTTAACAAATATTCATCAAATACATCTAAAATATTAAAAACATAGATATCTTGTTGCCATGGAAACTAGGTTGGGTAGAAAAAAATGAAGAAATGGGAAACCAAACCACATTAGGTCCTTCCATTAAGATGAGAAAGGCTTTCCCAGGCGTTTAAATGCTGTATAGACACAATAAGAGGAAAAGCAAAATGGACTCATATTATGAATGGTCCTATGAATGATGCTTTAAATTTGAATATATGCTGAAAATTGTAATGAATATTAAAAATATTTATTTATTTTGTATGTTTGAGTAGTTTTTCTGTTTATTAATAACTCTTCTGTTGCCATGATAAAACACCATGAGTCAGGCAACTTATCAGAGAAACTCTGTCTTTGAAGCTTATGTACTAAGAGGAAGAATAGTCCATGCCTAGGCAATAGAGGTAGCAGACAATACGTGGCAGACATGGTTGAGAACTCACTTCCTAATCCACAAAGTAGACATGACACACTAGATGGTTATGGCATGTGTTTTAAAGCTTCAAGGCAGGCCCCCAATGGCACACTTCCTCTTGCAAGGCCACATAATCACATACTCTCTTCACAGTAATCAACTGGGGACAAAATATTCAAATGCTCAAGACTTGTTGGGGGAATCTCATTCAGATCTCCAAAGCTATGTCTACATTTATGTACAGCCTACTAGCCTAGTCCTTAAGAAGTCCAGAAAAAGGTGTGGAGCTGAGGAAACTGAAGTTGTGTCATTTCTTAGCCACCATTTAGGTGCTAGATTTAAACCTGTGTCCCCACAAAATCACCAAGTGATCTCAACTATATCTTTTCAAGTCCCAAAATGCATATTTTAACAAAAACATGTCATTGACAGATATATGTTCCTGAAAATTGAAAGAAATTACCTAGAAGATTAATGAGTTGGATTTCTAATTTAATTTTACATATACATATGCATATACACCATATATATGTCAGTCAATAATGTTCCAGAGTTATGAAGAGGAAGAATCAGACAATACCAGAGTATCATTTGAGTGAACGTTGTCTTAATCAAAACTGTTGGCATTCGTGACAAGGTTCTATTTTGTATTTTCTTTATTCTTTGAAAATTGCATACATGTATAAAAATATACAACCTATGCTCCAAAGGATGGTCCCACATTCACGCACATATAGATATATCAGGGAGATATACTGTAGGTGATATGGAGGGATTGGAAAGGGGAAGTGAATATAATGATAAATATGTCAGTCAAGATCCAATCACACAAGGAAAATCACCATAAGCAATGCATGCTCATAAAAGTTGGTTCAAGACTCTTGGAGATGGTCAGGCAATTGGAATAGTTCATTTCACAATGAAGTTGGGAATAGAAAGCACAGAACTAAAGTGTCCGCTGAGAGATAAGCATGTAGATTCTGGTCATCATAGACACAAAGTTGAGAATTACATAAAGAAGAAAAACAGATCTGATGTAATCATGAAACTCTGGGCCCAATTTTAAAACAGAATAGGTTAGTTTCTATTTTCTTTTGAGATGTATTTTTCAGCCTGTTTATCATTTGTATAAAGGAAGGCTACTGATTTATCTGAGTTAATTTTATATCCAGCCAGTTTGCTGAAGTCGTTTATCATCTGGAGGTCTCTGGCAGAATATTTGGAGTCGATTATATATATACTATCATCTGCAAAAAGTGATACCTTTATTTCTTCTTCGTATCCCCTTGATCTCTTTTTGTTGTCTTATTGTTCTAGCTAGTACTTCAAGTACTATATTGAATAGATATGGGGAGAGTGGGCATCCTTGAATTGTGTCCCATTTTAGTGGGATTGCTTCAAGTATCTCTCCATTCAATTTAATATTGACTGTTGGCTTGCAGTAAATTGCTTTTATTATGTTTAGATATGGGCCTTGAATTCCTGATCCCTCTAATACTTTTAACATGAAAGGTTATTGCATTTTGTCAAATGCTTTTTCTGCATCTAAGTAGATGATCATATTATTTTTTTCTTTAGAGTTTGTGGATTATGTTAATGGATTTTTATATGTTGAACCAGCCTTGCATCCCTGGGATGAAGCCTCTTTGATCTTGGTGAATGATGGTTTTTAATGTATTCTTGGATTCATTGTTTGCTAGAATTTTATTGAGTCTTTTTATATGGATATTCAAAGTCAGATTGGTCTGAAGTTCTCTCTTTTGGTTGGGTCCTTATGTGGTTTAGGTATCAGAGTAATTGTGGCTTCATAGAATGAATTAGGTAATGTTCCTTCTGTTTCTATTTTATGGAATAGTCTGAGGAATATTGGCATTAGGTCTTCTTTGAAGGTCTGGTAGAATTCTGCACTAAAGCTGTCTGGCCTTGGGCTTTTTGTGGCTGGGAGGTTTTGAATGATTTCTTCTATTTCCTTATGGGATATAGGCCTGTTTAGATAGTTTACCTGCTCTTGATTTAACTTTGGTATGTGGTATCTGTCTAGAATACCATCCATTTCATCTAGAATTTCCAGTGTTGTTGAGTATAGGCTTTTGTAGTAAGATCTGATGATTTTTTTGAATTTCTTCCATTTCTGTTGTTATGTCTCCCTTTTCATTTCTGATTTTGTTAATTTGGATACTGCCTCTGGGTCCTTTAGTTAGTTTGACTAGGGGTTTATCTATCTTATTGATTCTCTCAAAGAACCAGATTTTGGTTTTGTGGATTCTTCGTATTGTTCTCTTTGTTTCTATTTGGTTGATTTTGGCTCTGAGTTTGACAATTTCCTGCTGTCTACTCCTCTTGGGTGTGTTTGCTTCTGTTTGTTCTAGAGTTCACAGGTGTACTGCAAGTTGCTAGAGTAAGATTTCTCTAGTTTCTTTACCAGGACACTTTGTGCTATGAATTTTCCTCTTAGCACTGCTTTCATTGTGTCCCATAGGTTTGGGTATGATGTGTCAACATTTTCATTAAATTCTAGGAAGTCTTTAATTTCTTTCTTTATTTCTTCCCTAACCAAGTTATGACTGAATAGAGAGTTGTTCAGTTTCCACATATACGTGGGTTTTTCTGTTGTTTTTGCTGTTATTGAAGACCAGCCTTAGGCCATGGTGATCTGATAGGATACATGGAATTATTTCAATGTTTTGTATTGGTTGAGGGTTATTTTGTGACCAATTATATGGTCGATTTTGGAGAAGATACCATGAGGTGCTGAGAAGGTGTATTCTTTTTGTTTAGGGTGAAATGTTCTGTGGATGTTTCGTAAATCCATTTGATTCCTAACCTCTATTAGTTTCACTGTGTCTCTGTTTAGTTTCTGTTTCAATGACCTGTCCATTAGTTATAGTGCGGTGTTAAAGTCTTCTACTATTATTGTGTGGGGTTCAATGTATGGTTCAATTACTTTAAAGCATATAATGATGTATTTTAATATACAATAATTTAAGTAGAACTATTTTTACCAATTTTGTACTTAAAACAAGGTTGACAAGCAGCCATCATATAAGGTGTCCTGTACTGTCAATCTTGTGAATTCAGAAATATGTATAGAATGTGTTTTCCATTTTTGAGAAAAAAAATTCAGGTACTGAGGAAAACTTCTGGGCCTTTGCATTTGTTAGGCAATTATGCTAATATTGGATTAAATTTCAAGCCACACCAGTTTAAAAGTAGGAAATAATTCTCAAAAATTAGTTATTTTAAATAGTTATTTTATCTTCCCATCGTTATCAGTTCAATGTAGATTTGTTTTCTTCAGTATTGTATAGATGTATAATTTAATCATTTGAGTATATGGTCTTCATTTGCCACTTGGAAAATTGTAGGACTTTGAAGAACTACTGCAGAAAAAATGTAGTTAACCTTCAATACATGATGAAAGTAACAAAATATAGAAATTTCAATATCTATACTCTATATACAGCTGAATAGATTGTAGCTCACTAAATCTCCATGGATACCAGATTTATTGAATACACACACACACACACACACACACACACACACACACACACACACACACACATACCTTAAAGCCAATTTTAGAAGTATGAGCTGGATTTCATTTTGCATGTAAACCATGATCTCTCTTGCTGATGGGCATATATAATCAGTTTAATATAACCAGAAGCATATGGGAATTCTCAAGGTTACAGAACAATTAGATCACTTGAAAATGAAAGAGGGACAGTGAAAAAATATCAGGTGGACTTCAATGATAAAAATCTAGTTCTGCATATAAACCCTCATTGACCTTCATTACCAACAGTTAATCTGAAGACATGCAAAGTTCCAAGAGAGGTCATGCATGTATAAAAGAGGCTGGATGCTGACCCAAAATGATGTTTTTACTTCCAAGGTTAAAAGGAAAGGTGAAATGCTCTCACTAGTTGCTTTTCATGGATGGTGGCATCAGAGGTGACAACAGTTAGTATTATTCAGCACATTGAACCTATGATTATTACAGGGTTGCATTTCATGTCATGACATTCATCTGTTAGGTGTGAGTGGATTAAAGAACAACAGTGTACTGAGACTAGTGAGGTGACTCGGACTTAATAAGTCCTTAAGCATAAAGGTCACTACAGAGCATATTTTTCTTTCTCTATATTTACATTTGAACTTATTGAAACTCTGAAATTACATAAGAGCTCTGGAATTTTGCACAGAAAATTAGTACTTGAACCTGTAATTGCTTAGCAACATTGAAAATATTTTTATTGTACTTATTAATTCCCGTATATTAAGAACAACAGAAATATTTTGAGTAAATTAATTCTTGGACAATTTATTTTTTAAAGAATTAAGTGAAATTGTTTTCAAGGGTAATGCTGTATAAATTATATTTTGGGTGAAGAACATAAACTATACTCTTTCTAAATAATATACCACAATTTATAGAAGATACCAGCAACATCTTTTATAAATAGTGATATTCCTTCAATATTTTGTTGCATAAGTTTAAAAGATGCTTCTTTTAAAAGTGAAAACATAATAACTACACAAAGTATAATTACAATAATTCATTTATATAGCAGTTTTACAAATACTTAGTGATGAAATTATTTATCAAAAAGATTTTTTAAAATATATTAATTTAGCTACAAAGAAAATAGACTATTTGCTAGATTTAAAATATTTTCTTTAATTCAAAAGCTAACTTTCACATTTGTGAATATTGTCAATTATTGGATTCACAGGATTATATGTTCATTATAGAATTGTGGATAATTTATTTTAGAAAAAATCCTTTATTTTCAAAGTTAGTCTTTGCCATTCTCTCTCCAGTATAAAAATACAAATATTGTTAATTGAATTGCCATAAAATTGAAGGAAAATGCTTTTTGAAACTACTTCTTCAAATGAAGACATATTTTGGCATGCTTGTTCTTTCCAAATGAAGCACAGTGTCTTAAGAGACAAATATATCATTGTAATACAAGAAAAAATATGATTCACTAAGAATTACTGTTACATTATGTCCAATTTGTTCAAAAGAATACACAAGCTAGTGTGTGTTTACATGCACACACTCATATGTATGTACACACAATACACACTCAGGCACTCAGAACATACATACATATGTACACAATAATTGCATACACAAACAACATACTCCTGCCACATAACACATACAGAGAATCCTAATACCTTAAAACATTCACTCATATACACAGCACACAGAGATTATGCATAGTACTTGTTATACATACCACACTCAAATAAACTCATCACACACACATACATGATAAGCACACACACCATACATACCCACATATACACATATACATACACACAGACATATCACATAGTTCTCTATACACACCACACATATACACCCATATAACCATACACGAATGCCATATACACTATACATGCTTACATATTCATACACCCTTTATTATTTTGCAACTTATTTGTATCTTTATGATCATTTTATAGGCAGTGAAATGAAATTCTGAATTGGGCTGAGCACAGCAAACACATATACTGTAGTCTAGCCATGCTGCTCCCTTGGGGACATATACTCAGATGCTACTATTGCAGATCAGGATGCTACTAGTTTTGAAAAGTATCTCTCCAACTTCTTTGAAATAGATTTGTTTATTCATTTAAAACTGCTCATCTAATTCCGGCCCTCTAAGTAAGCAGTTCAGATAATTGTAAAAGGGACAAATTAAGGAAAACATAATGGAGAAAAATAATTATTCAGAATAATCACATTTTATTACTGAGATAGAAAAGGAGGTTTTGGCTCACAGAACTCTGCATTATGCCTCACAGCCTCACTAGGAGTCTATAACCAAAGGAAAATCATGATAAAAGGTATAGTATAAAACCTATTTCCTCATGGTTTCTATAAAATCTCTTTAAAATTAACCTAAATGAACCCACAATAAGCTTCTGAAGATTTCTGTTTTATTGATTGATTGTTCTTTTTCCAGTTCTGTGGGTCAAACCCAGCATGTTGTACACAATATATACTTATATCTGAGCTATCTTTTCTTTTCTTTGCTCTTCTCTTCTCTTTATTTTTTGACTTTTCTTTTTGTTTCTTCCAATATCAGCCCCTTTTCTTCCATTCCCTCTGCCTCTCCCCTTTCTTCCTTCTTATCACAAGACTGTTTCTAATCTTAAGAAAAATCCTATACTACTTGAGTACTACTACTCCAATCCAAATTCAGAAGGTAAAGTGATCATATCACCAGAGACAGCTTTTGCCAGTGGGACTTTCCAGAGGCAGGAAAATAACTGTTCTAGAAGCTTAAGGGAGATAATTTTGTACCCCTGAGACGCTGTAAAGGTGATAACCACTACCCAAGATAATGACTATATGGTGTATTGTTCATGTCCTAAATACCATCAAATTAAGAATTAGCTCATATATAAGGATGGATGGATACAGAAAGCAAGTGTTCATCATCTTTTTGTGACGCCTTTGTGTCAAATACATGCTTCAGACCCATAGTGAGTGAAAGGTGTGTGTGCCTGACTGCTGCTATTGTTGGCAAGGCTTCTGTTCATTGTGGTTTCAAAATGTGTACTGCTCATGTCTTAAGATGCTTTTAAATGCAGTGATTGAAATGCTTTGCACAACGTTTAGGAATATAAAATAAGAATAAAAAAGATAAAACCGTTATTTGGCAGTATTATTTTGTTTTGCTGAAAGACTGGACATTAAAAAGAAAACTGAGCCGGGCAGTGTGGCGCACACCTTTAATCCCTGCACTTGGGAGGCAGAGGCAGGCGGATTTCTGAGTTCGAGGCCAGCCTGGTCTACAGAGTGAGTTCCAGGACAGCCAGGGCTACACGGAGAAACCCTGTCTCGAAAAACCAAAAAAAAGAAAATTGAATTCTGAAACTAACTTTTTCAAAGCATTTGCAGTTCCTTTCCTTCCTTCATTTTAGGCAGCAGGGTGACTCACCCAAACCTCTTTCACTGGTCTTGTGTAAATATATGCTTGGAATACTACTTATGTTTTTACTTAAATATTTTTAGACTAATTATGTTACTAGTGATAATATTCATAAAATGTACCGTTGAAGTCATTCTTAGTCTGACTTATTCAAGTTCACCAAATGAGTTCAGGTCTGAAAGAGGCTGTGAGTCAAGGTCACCAGGCTCAAGAACTCTCCTTTAAGCCTGATGTTTTTTGTGTGTGTGTGTGTGTGTGTGTGTGTGTGTGTGTGTGTGTGTGTGTGTGTGTGTGTGTGTGTGTTTTACACTCCAGATTTTATTCACTCCCAGTCCACCCGACTGTTCCACACCCCATACCTTCTCCCCATGCCCCTGTCTCCATGAGGATGTCTCCACCCCCTAAGCCCCACCCACCTGACCTCTAAACTCCCTGGGGCCTCCAGTCTCTTGATGATTAGGTGCAGCATCTCTGATTGAACACAGACCCAGCAGCCCTCTGCTGGACTTGTGTTGGGGCCTCATATCAGTTAAAGGAATTGTAAATGTGCATCATCCTTACCGTGTTCTCAATGATTCAGCTCTGAGAAAACAGTCCTTGAAATTACATATTTTTGCTCAATCTGTCTAAACTAGGAAAATTTGAAGATGTTCTATGTGTAGTGATATTTTGGGGCTTTTGCTGGTACTTTTTTCAATAATCTTGGGATACATTTTCAAAAGTTTTACCCTAAGAGAAAACACTCCCCTTTAAAGACATTCAACTGCTGCATAGGCCTGCTGTCAAAGTTATGTGGTTAAGGTGGCATTGTGCTTTGATTTAATACCACGGACAATGGCAGCTTTATCTTAGCATGTAAGGCTACAGATCCAGAGGGCTGCTAATCTTAGACTTAGGATAAGTAACAAAGAGGCATTCTTAGGAAGCCAACATGAATTGGAGCTGGGTTAATGAATTAAAGGAAGAAACAGGAATCTGAGTTTTATAACCAGGCCTCTCAATAGTACTACTTGTTTCTGCATGTGAACAGCTATCCTGATCTATTAAAGCTAAAAGAAAAAAGAAAAAAAAAACCTATCAGAGTGAATGAGCTGTCTGAGCCTGCAGTGAACACCTTCCTATTTAGAGGATCTATCTCTCCTGAGGAGTGGGGATTTTCTCTTCCTCTAAGGTATTATCCTTCTACATAAATGGTGGGGGGGGGGGGGTTAAACTGCAGGGAGAAAAGCCTGATTCATGTCCATTGGGCACATGCATCTTCAAACTCCAGATTCACATCATTCTTCCATATTCATTTATGATTTCATATTAGTCACTATAATACAAAAATAAATTCAATATAAAAAGTTAAAATAAAAAGTGATTACTAATAGAGAAGAAACATTATGCTCTATTAGTCTTCACTCACCTTACATCCTTTTGCTCACCATAAAATAAATGCTAATATTTCACCAATACAGGTGAACTTATTTGAAAATGATAAGACACCATCCTAAGGAATCACCACACTAACTTCCAAAGCAGCTGTTCCAGTTTTTACTCCCATCAGAAATAAACACACATTCTCCTTAGCACACGTTCTCATGAGGATATGCTGTCATTTGTTCATCTACATGTCCCTGATGGCTAAGGATATTGTACATTTCTTTCTGTGTTTCTTGGGGGTTGTATTTCACCTTTTAAGAACAGAACCCTCTTAGTTCTGTATCCTAATGTTTTAATTGGGCCATTTGTTTTCTTGATACCCTTGGTTTTGGTTTTTGTTGTTCTTTGTACAGATTTAGATATTAATCTTTAATTAGATGTATAGTTGGTGAATTTAGTCTGATCCTTTTCTCAAAGGACACTGTCCTTTGTCAGGATGGCCTTATCTAATGTCAATGGAAGGAGAGGCCCTTGGTCCTGTGGAGGCTTGATGCCCCATCACAGTGGTGAAGCAAGGATGAGTGGGTGGAAAAGGGCAAAGGGGGAGAGGGGAGATGGTATAGGGGATTTGTGGAGGTGAAACCTGGAAGGGGGATATCATTTGAAATGTAAACAAGTAAAATGATTAATAAAAAAGAAGCTCTTTATTTCATGATGTCCCATTTATTAATGTTTATTCTTAGTGCCCATGTTATCGTTGTCCTACACAGAAATCCCTTTCCTAAGCCAATTAGTTCAAGCCTATTCTCCAAGTTCTAGTTTACTAGGTTCTAGTCTTATGCTAAGACCCTTTCTCCATTTGTAATTTAGTTTTGGCCAAAAGGAAAGATATTGACTTATTATTCTTATTTATATATCCAGTTTCATATCCAGTTTGACCAGCACCATTTGTTGAGAAGGTGCTGTCCTTTTCTCCAGTGAGTACGTTTGGCTTCGTTTTGAAAAATCAGGTATCTGTAGGTGTTTGTAACTGATGACTGGGTCAGTTGAATTCCTTTGATTAATGTATCTGTTTTTATGCCCAAACCAAGCTGGTGTAATTACCATATCTATGTGACACAACTCTAAACATGGGATGGTGATACCTCCTACAGTTTAGGTAACAACACAATCTATCCTGATTTTTGTTTGTTAATATGTAAAATTGAAGTTGTTCCTTTTTTCAGTTTCTTTGAAAATTTGTGTTGGGATTTATTTATTTATGTACAGCCCAAGTGCTGCCCCTGAGTCCCCCTCCCAGAGTTCCTTTCACCATCCCCCGTCCCCCATCCCCTTCTCCTCTGAGATGTCTGTCCCTTTTCTGGGTATCCACCCACCGTGGTGCATAAGTATCTGCAGGATTAGGTTCTTTCTCTCCTACTGAGGCCAGAGAAGGCAGACCTCTGCTATACCAACCCTTGTATGCTCTTTGGTTGGTGGCTCAGTTGATGGAGATTGCATTTAAGAAAAATCCTATTATTATTCTCTGAAAGGGTCACAATAGTAAAATGACACCTAATGGCATATTGCTACATCCATAGTTACTGCCTCACTCAACTCTCTTCAGAAAGCTTCTTGCAATAGATGGAATTTATTGATTCATTCACAATGAACAAACAGTGAGAGATGTTGGGGAACTGAGCCCTAATGTGATGTCTCATCAAACCTCTCCCCTCAGTGCTCAGGAATCTACATTGAGGAGGAGACAGAAAGGAGACAATGGTGGTGAAAGAATTCAAGGAAACAATGTTTTCCTGTAGCCATTGGCTTTTCTACCAGTGCCTCAGTTTCCAAATAACAACTCAGAGGCTTATTATTTATTATCAGTGCTTATGACCTTTTGCTAGGCTTGTCCTATGACTATCTTGTAACCTATTTAACCCATTTAACCTATTCTATCTGCCACATGGCTGATTACCTTGCCTCAGATTATTGGCCATCAGATTTTTATCAACAGACGATGCTTGCACATAGTACATTGGAGATTATCCCTAGAATTTTCATACACAACAGGACTTATTCAAAGATGAACCCAAGGATATTTTAGCATTACACACAAGACCTCCACAACTTCAAGCCAAACAAAATCTCAGCACAGAGAGGGAGCCAAGGATTCAATGTCCCACCCCTAACCAAGAAGCTATTTTAATTGATATCTGCTATAAAAGGGAAAATCAGTATCCTTCACTGGACTAAGTATTAAAGGGCATAACAACCACATCCCAGGGCAAGTCCCGTGTGTAGAAGAAGTTGTCAACACAAAAAGGAATCCATTTTTTTTTTTGTTTTTTGCTTTTTGTTTTTTTATTTTTTGGATGTTATTCAAATTTTTTGTTTGTTTAAATTCTATTTCTTTTTTGAGAGAGAGAGGCTCAGAAGATATGAGAGAAGTTAAGATAGAAGAAATGTATCTCATATATTGAATGAAAAAAATTGAAAGAAAAAACAATCCAGTTACCCTAATGGGTCTGATCAGCTGTGTCTGGCTAACAATATACAATATTACAGCAGAATGATCATATATATACATACACACACACACACACACACACACACACACATATACACGTGTATATACATACACATATATCTAAAATACTCAAAATACTTTAGGGTTTTTTCTCTTATCATTTTTGGTTTTTGTTTTGTTATTAAGATATTATTTCATTGATAAAAATCACTGGGCATTTTACATAATTTTGTACAGTTTCAAGTATGCATATATATTGGATATGTTAATATATACATGTATATCTATCCTGCCTGACTCATTGATTTATCAATTAATTTATATGCATATAGTTTTATTAATCTTTTAAATTATATACATAAGATAAAATAGCATATGGAGTAGTGGTGTTTTTACACAAGATTTCTGATTTCTAGGTTTATAATAAGAAATCATTTTGGTGCCTGTTTCCTTATATACCCATTTCAGTATCAACCAAGTTCCCATATATCTTTTTTTTCTATTTCTTGGGTGTCTCTGTTTATGAAACAACATGTGTAAGTTAAATATATTAATATTATCCCTATATTTCTTAAACCTTTACTCTTTTTTTGTTCACTATTTATTCATTATTTCATTTTTAACAGTATTACTGCTACCCTGATTAAGATTAGTAGGTCAGAAACTAAGTTTTTTTTAAACCAAAGAAAGTTCTTGGTATGTGTACAAAATGATGAAATCTCAAGATGAATACTAATCACTGAAAGAAGAGTTATATATAGGCAGTAGTATAACTGGTTTTCTACGAACAGAAGCTGAATTCAACCGGGCCGAATTGAGTTCAGTATCCACAGTATGCATTTGCTCAACAGTAGCACTCTGTTTGGACATAGGTTCATATACCTTTCTTCCATGCACAGATAGATCCATGTGCTATTCAGCCCAGTTGTGACATATATTTATAACCTATGATTAAACTCATAATAGGCTGCCTAGAAAGAGGACAAGGTTGAGCTGAGAGTTGGAACTACTAAATTAAAGTGGGGATTTATGGCTCTGCGGCTTGCATGATCCTGTTCATCAAATGTGTTCCTTTCAAATTAGTGACTCAAATGGTTAATTTTTTTAACCGAGTTACATAAACTCAGTTGGAATTGTATCAACTTAAACATACATTTAGCTTGGTCAAAAAAGTTTTAATCATACATGTAAGCAGATATTTCTCAAATTTTATCAGGTTTACTCATAAACAACATGAGACCTAGTGTCTTTCTGAAGTAACTGAAAGAATTTAGTCTAGATGTCATATACTTCAGAAAAATTTGAATCATGGTAGGACAGGCCATATTAATAATGGCTCTGATATAATTACAAAGGCTTGACCATTCTTAGCAGTAGAGAACAACTGACAATTATTTTTAAAGAGAAAATAGTATTATAAAGCCCCAAACATATAGAGAAATATGTACAGTGAAGATTATATTCATGATGATGCAAATACACACACACACACACACACACACACACACACTCACATATAAGATTTGAGAATTTGTTATGTAATTGTTTATATAAACAAACTCAGTACTGGCTTGAAATCAAATCATTCTACCTCTTCACATGCCAAAGCCAACACCATACAGAATTATTTCCACACATTTGCTTGACATCTTGATATTTTAGATCAGAAAACATCTTATTGGTAATTGAAAGCTATCCTGTGAAATGAGCAATGTTTTGCTCTATCTATGAAGTCCTTACAGTAAGTTCCTAGAGCACCCCTCTATTGTGATAAACATATATATATATATATATATATATATATATATATATATATATATATATGTTGATAGGCTGAAGTTTACATGATTGATAATTAATTACTATTTCATTACTTATTGATGTATAGAAAACTTCATGTAAGAGTTTTATCTGTATATACACCTATTTAGTCCTATCAGTACACTGGCTACAAAATGTTGACTCACTTGTACAGATAGACATAATTTGAGATTGTTTCCTTTATATTCATAGATACAACTTTAATGACTACTATTCGAGATTTATTGTGTAGTTATAAGTAATTATCACTAAAGATAATATCACATGAAATCATTATCTTAACTTCTGGAGTATTGTTTTTTCTTCAAGAACATTATCATTACAAGAAGCAAAATTTGAATCTGAAGCCACACTTTTAGGTTTACTTGCTCCTCTTGAAGAATAGATATTTTGACAGTTACAATACTAGACGTTATGAGAACAATGCTAACATTGGGGGTTAACAGCTTGCACTTGTACAAAATACTTGAAGTCACTCAGAAAGCCATTATTATGACCTTGTGCTGACCACATTCTATGAAGTGTTACATGATCAGGGACAGGGAAGTTGGCTAATGGAAGTTATATAGTAGCTAGATGTATCCTTGTCACACTTCATCTAAACTGATACATTACAATGGTCCACACAGCTCAGACCTGGCAATTACTGCCCAGTTCCAATCTATTCTGCACTGACACTGTAATGAAAAATAATTAGGAGCCTGAAAATGAGTTTTCACATGAAATGGTTTCAGTGCTTGGACACAATCGCCTTTGGCAGATGGCTTTGGGTTTGCTTTAATATAATAAAGACAGTTAATCATCTCTAAAGAGTGCAATGAATGAATAAACTTTTAACACCATTTCTATAGCGAAACTTTTATATTAATCACATGTTTAATGTTCACGGGTTGAGGTTGCCTTGGTTGAACTGCTGGGAATGAACACACAAATCACTATAAAAACTTCTTAGAAAAGGCAAAAAATGCCTCAGATTGATTATCTATTATTGATGGAGAAAAAATTAAATCTTAATGCTAATTCCTGTTGTTTCCCTAATGTTGGGGTTACAACACTAAAGGATTCTACATTCATATTTATAAGTACCCAAATTCTGGGAACATTGAAACAAATTTCTCCATATTTAAAAGGATGTGTATGCTATGAGTACACATATATATACTGATATACAAGTATTTGTGTATATACATATATATGATTACATGTATATAACTACCTAAATAAGACTAACATTATATTAGAATCAGAAAGCACATTTTTCATAAAAAGAAAGGAATACTAGTAGTGGATTAAAATTCAAATTTGAACATGTAGCTGTGTTTTCTTCTGAGGAAAAAAGTAATAATTGTCCTTTTATTCTGAGTTTTCAAATGAAAAATGTAAAAATTACTTAAAAATGATTTATGTACTAATTAAGTTCTTATAATTAAAAATGTAATAAGCCCATTACAGGAGTCTTCTTTTTGAAGAGTTGAGCCAAAATATGTTGTAAGTACTATTCCTATATAAAACTGAACATTTTCATTCATCATTTTATCAAGCACTGTATTTATAAATTTATATTAATTAATGATACTTGCCAGTAGAAACTTTTCTTCCTAAAACAAAAATTATTAAAAGACTACTCAGATCATGATAGTTTTGAAACTTAGCAATAGTTTGCGTGTTTATCTTTGGCTGCACCACTGAGAGTATGGACTATCTGAGCTAGCTCCTATGCCTCAGCTGTGTTTGAATGTAAGTCTTTCATGTACTTCTGAGCATATAAATTTATGGACTCATATTCAGGGTGTGGATTTTTATTTATTTCAAGTTAACTTTTACTGAAAAGAACTTAATATTTTCTAAAATGTCCATACCTAGAGAAAAGGCCTTGCGGGCATAAAATGGAGTTACTCTTTATTCACAAAATTGTTTAATTATAAATATGTCTTAAACATTTTGAAACAATGGTAACTGACTCATTTCTTAATAATTACTGGCTACTGGGTTTTTATTTCCTCTCTTGCTTTCTGACCACTAATTAATGAGGCCTTGATTTTTGAGGAAACAATAGTTTTGTTGTTCTAGAAACAGGCTTTGTCTGGCTCTTGTCTTAACAGGCTTGCACTGATGATTCATGATTCTTGCGAGATTCAGGAAGCTCATATAATCTTGCTTGTAATTTTCATTAGAACCATAGCTCACACAATAACACTGATTATATTCATGTCACATTTTGTTTTCTTTGAACTTTAATCTGAGATTACACTCTTCCAAGTAACTAGGTTTACCCTATGATAGTCTTTCAGTTTTGTAAACAGGAAAACATGGTAGTAAAAATTTTTGAACATGTTAATATTATGTAATAATCAGAGCAAAGTGACAGGAATCAGCTTGGTTTAATGCAGAAATAGAAAGTGGAAGTCTTCTCTGTAACATCTACCTGAATAGCATTTAGTTTTATGCTTAGCATTTTTTTTATTTTATTTTTATTTTTATTTTTTTTTATTTATTTATTTATTTATTTATTTATTTATTTATTTATTTATTTATTTATTTATTTATTTATTGGTATTTCGAGACAGGGTTTCTCTGTGCAGCCCTGGCTGTCCTGGAACTCACTCTGTAGACCAGGCTGGTCTCGAACTCAGAAATCCACCTGCCTCTGCCTCCTGAGTGCTGGGATTAAAGGCTTGTGCCACCACTGCCCGGCTATGCTTAGCATTTTAACTCCAGTCTTTGTAGCTCTGTTGAAATAGTCTAAAGTGTTACCATTTTGGAGAATGAGAGGTAGTCTATTTTTTTCTACGTGGACAAGTATACTGCCCTTTAGAGAACCCCATTTTGTGTTGAAGATATCTATTGGCTCAGAGAGGCCGCATCAGCACGAATGATTGCATAGTTATTAATTCAAGTTCATTAGCAATTATTTTACTCCAAATCTAAGATGTAATATGTGGTGGTTTGAATGAGAATAGTCTCCATAGATGCAAATATTTAAATGTTTAGTCACCAGGGAGTGGAAAAAAAATTCTGATAGGATTGGAAGTATTAAGAGGTGTGACTTTGTTAAAGAAAGTTTGTCAAAAGCCCATGCCAGGACCAGTCTTTCTTCCTGTTGCCAAAGGATCATACCAAAGGATAAGCTACATCTCCACTACATTGTATGTCTGTGTGCTTCTATGCTCCCAGAAATTATGATAATATATGATGATAATAAAGTAAGCCTGAAACTATAAGCAAGTCTCCAATGATTTTTTTCTTTTATAAGAGTTGCCTTAGTCATGGTCTTCACAGCCATAGAACAGTGATTAAGATAGAAATTGATGCCACAGAGCAGGGTATTGCTGTGATGGGCATATTACTCGTAGAATAGTAAATTTTGAGACTTTGGTTTAAGAAAGCAGTTTAATGCTGTAAGGGGGACTTAATAGGTCATGCTAGCAGGAATATGGACAACAGTGTCTGAGGTAACATGAACTGTGGTAGCCCTGCTCAAGCAGTTACACAGAGGAAGAATATTAGTAAGTGGCTTAGAAAGCATTCTTCTGATATTTTGGGAAAAAGATATGACTGAATTTTACCCCTGTTTCCCTCCATCTAAATCTTCCTGAAGCTCAGTTGAAGACTTTTTGACTAATGGCTTTGGCAGAGGTGATTTCAGGACAGCTTAATATTAAATCCATCATGCAGTTTTTGGTAATCATTCTTACGTAGATCTATAATGAAAAGGAGCAAATAGGACAAAGAAACACTAAATGTACAGTTTAAGGAGAAAAGGAGCATCAGGAAGTATAGTCATGCCAAATCTACTGCTCTAGGGATAAAGGGATGGGTAATCTAAGGGTAAGAGCCTATCTAGTTAAGCTTCCAACTTGTGTAAAAGAATTAAACAAAAACTTATGCTGTGAAGAAAACCATCAACAACAAAAAGATGATGGAAATATAATTGACTAATAGAGTCAAGTTCCATCCCCATCATGGCAGTAGAACTTGGCAGATTTATGCTTCAGGCTTTACAGAGAAGAATACAAGAAAGGGGCAGTGGAATTTCCCTCTGAAGGAAAGACCCTGAGGCAAGTCCAGGGATGGCCTTGCATGCACGCTTGGAGACACCATTGTATGAAACTGTTAAGGGAATTCTGTATGGTCTCTGAGATTCCCAAAATGTTGGAGAAGTCAGAACAGTGGATTACTTGAGAAGGAAAGCTACAGATTGCGTGTAAGACCAGCCCAGGAGAGAGAAGTGTGTTGCAGTCATCAAAGTTTTCATGGACATACAAAATTTGGAGTTTGCCCTGCTGGGTTTTGCTGTACTTAGCTCCAGTATTTCCTCACTAAGCTCCCTTTCTTCCATATAGGAATGGTAATATATACTCTATACCACTGTATGTTGGAAGTATATTATTTAATTTTTATTTTTATTTTACAGTGAGTTACAGTTAAGAACTTGCCATGAGTCTCAGAAGAGACTTTGAACTTCGTACTTTTAAACAGTGCTGAGACTGTGTAAGACTCTGGGGACTTTTGAAGTTGATCTGTACACATCTTTTGGCCATGAATGCATTCTGCATATGGCTACAAGCCTATGAGATCCAGGGAGTAAAAGGTAGTGTTTTGAAAAATAGCCCTGAAAGGTTCATATATTTGAATAAATGTTCACCAAGGAGTGGAAGGTACACTTTGATGGGATTAGAAAGATTAGGATAATGTTGAATCAAGTGTGTCAATGAGGATGGGTTTTTATATTTCAAAAGTTCATTTCAAGCCCAGACTCTTTCCCTGATGCCTATGGATATGGATGAGGAACTCTCAGATGCTTCTCTAGCACTATGACTGTGTACTGTCATGCTTTCTACCATGATAATGGACTAAACCTTTGAAACAGTAAGCAAGTCCCCAACCATGTATATTCTTTTAAAAGAGTTGCCTAGGCACAGCAATGGAATAATGACTAAGATACAACGTTATTTTTTTCTTATTGAAAACTAATTATTATCATATGAAAGCTTGCATTGTTTGCTTATGTGAATGGATAGTTTATCAGACTCTAATAATGTTGAATTTGAGTCATTGCATACTGTATACAATCATATGTGCATGACAATGTAGAACATTCCTTTTTCATAGCTCTATAGCCATAAACAACATTCAGAACACAAGTTCCAAATATTATATATGCATAGCAAATTTGAAAATATGACATGTGAAAAATGTGTTGAATCCACAGCATCTATCCAGACTAAAGAAGTAATGGGGAATGAACTCATTAGCTATTTCTGTTTCTATGGCTGGGGTAGGCACCCTGTCAGTGCATTATAAAAGAAAGTGCTTCTCTTTGTCATGGTCCTATTAGGTGCCAAGAAGAATCACCTGAAATTTGCAATCATTTCTTAGCTTTCATTGCTGAAATCACATCATACCCCATAGTCTCAGAGGGTTAGGAGTCCTTAGCCTACTCTCAACTTAATTCACTGTCATCACAGACCATCTTCATCCTCACTACTCTGATCACAGCTTCTGATATTTAGTTCTGCATACAGCTTGCATCATTGATCTGTTATTGGTGGAAAACAGGTAAGGATACATTCTAATCTGCTTCTCTGGAAGAGTTTCAAAGAAAGAAAGAATTGAAAGCTTACTTGGTTCATGTTTTGTATAGATCGAGTTTTACTATTTTGTTGGAAGTTCTAGGAAACAAAACTCGGCATTTACAAATTTATGTTACAAATATTTTCTTGGATACCAGGTACAGGAATTGATTTATTTTCCTATATGAAGTTTAGAATAATGATTATTTAGTCTCATTCACAGTGTTCAAGCAAGCACTTTCATTTACAGAAGCTCTTGTAAGGAGTTTATCAGAAGTTCTGACAGACTTTGTGAAATTTGGTCGTGGTTCAGCAAGTTCTATATCAGCCTGACTCAAGATACTGTCATCTGAAAGGGGTAAACCTCAATTGAGAAAATGCTTCCATATGATAAGGCTGCAGGGCATTTTATAAATCAATGATTGATGTGGGATGAGGCAGCCCATTGTGGGTGGTACCATCCCTGGGGTGGTGGTCCTAGGTTCTATAAGGAAGCAGACCGAGCATGCCAGGATGATCAAGTCAGTAAGCAGCACTCTCTGTGGCTTCTGTGTCAGCTCTTACCACCAGGTCCCTATCCTGTTCGAGTCCCTCCCTGAGTTCCTTCAGTGATGAATTATGATTTATAATTATAAGACAGGTAAACCCTTTTCTTCCTAACTTTTTTTTGTCATTAAATTTCATCATAGCAATAGTAACCAATGGTTCTGTTTTCTGCTTGCTCCCTCAAGGTGTCCAGCCACTGCTGTATATCAGGCAGGAGAGGATGAATTTAAGTCTGGAAGACTGGGTCAGCAGGATCCAGTTCTGGCCGTGAATGCTAGGGGAAGAGTCTTCTCCGAAGATTTCATTGTTACAGGTCTTCAGTGTTACAGCTCTTTTAGACAACATTCAGTGAAATAGGTCTCTTAACAGTTTCAACACAGCAGCACGTGCTCTTTATTCTGGTGAACAAGGACTATATAAACCTTAGAAAGTGGGAAAATATTCTTATTAGGGTGAAGTTCTGTTGGCTGAGGCTTAAGGTTCTGGAGATACTTCATTTGCATGAAGAGGCTTTCCAGGAGGTTGAAATTATAATTTCACCAAGGGTTACATGATATTCATCAGGTAGAGTATGGAAGTTGGGCTCCCCAGATGAAGTAAAGAGGAAGCTTTTTGGGAAACAGAGTCCACCATTTTCCACTAAGCTCAGGAGAACTGTTGGACATGGTACATGACAACTTTTAAATAGCAGTATCTTCCAACAGTAACTATAAGATGGTTACCACAAAGTTACTCATGGTAGGATATGTTGTCTCTAAAACTGTGGGTCAAATCCAAGATGGTATAACAGTCCAAATGAAGTTAGGCTTGATTCTAATTTTAGTGATAATTATATTTATTATAATAATGGTAAAGGTTATGGAATAAATGTTTCAGAATTTTCTTATCAGGAATTAAACTAGGCAGAATGAAATCTGTGTGTACAATAAAGAGCATTCACCTCTAAGTGACAAGATTTGTAATAGATTGATATTTAAATCTCAATGAATTTCTTCATGGGTGAAGTTAGATAACAAAAGTGCTAATTTTGTGCTGATTTTTTAAAATAGAAAATTGTTTAGTTTCTATAAAACTCTGGAGAGCTGTAATCAGTTAAAAGAGTAATGTTTATAAAAATTTCCTCCATCAAGAAAAATGATTAGAAATGGCTGGTAGGTGGTGGGGTGCCTAGGAAGAGTTGAGTCTGAGTGTAGGAATGATGTTTCAGGAAATAAAACTCATGATGATTAAAACAGGATGAAACAAAGTTATTAAATGAAGGAATAAAATTAACTTTGGACTTGAAAAGCTTGTGACAGCATTGGGGCCGTCTTACGCAGTCATACTCACACATAACCCCAAGCATTAGAGATCTGAGAAATATCTGTTAGCATTTTTGCACATCTTTAAAAATATCTAATCCTTACGCCTAGAACCAGTTTGTGAGTTGTAACCTGAATGTGGTATTATAAAGTCGTAAGACGTATTTTGTATTACATACAACTATATCACAGCATAGTAACATTAATAACATTAGTTTTAAATAAAACAAAATGATTTAAAGCATCTGCATTATGCCTTTACACTACTATGTAATACAAACTATAAAAATGCTTTGCTTTCTTTGGGACAACCTTCAATGTTTAGCAAAAATTATATGAATATTTCCCAGGGATGAGCTGTGCTCTCTTATTAGGTATCTAACAATAACTATTTGTATTAGATCTTGCTTTTCTGTTGTTCATATGCACTAACTGTTCTCAAAGGTGGGAAAGCCTTAGCATAGTTTTATGTGTTTTATCAAGAAAATGAAATGCTTTAGCTTCTGCATCATGAGATACTGACATGGTTTCCTAGGAAGGATTAGCTTTATGTTCTTCTAATAACATTCATATTCATGTGCATGTAATTTATAAGTCATATAAAGTTAAAATATGCCTTAATCATGTATATGTTACTCCTAATTACTGAACTTACTTTGACAAATACAAAATGAGTAATACCCCCTTTGAGTGGATATATGAACGATGTTGGAAAATAACTGTTTTTCTTTCAATCAGTGTGTCAGATTTTATAGAACATAATGGCGTGTAATGGAGTCTTGTTTCTCTGCTTGTCACTTCACATCCAGAACCCCAAAATGACACCATCCAGCCAACAGTGTTATGTTTGTATAGGAAGCAATGTGATAGTTTTTATGAAGGCTTAAAAGGCAACATAATTTTATGTTTTCTATATGCAATTTTAATATAAAAATAGAGCCTGAATAGAAAAGGGTAGAATATCAGACGTTGTTGATGATTTCTGTCACTGGGCCAGAGCTTTAGAAGCCTCTCAGGTGGCCCTATATTCTTACCTGCAGTCTCAAAGCATAATTGAATTGCCTGCTCAAAGTGTCACACACCAGACCACAAGGGGCAAATGAACAATTGAATTCATAATTTACCAGGTATGCATTGCAGCCCTGTGAATATAATGAATGAATTTATTACTAACGGTCAAAAGTCAAAGATTAGTCCAGTTCTTTTGTAGTGATGTAACAAAAAAAAATGAAAACTAATATATTTTGTAAATTATTTCATTTTAATGAAGACATGAATAACTTTTAGTCACAAAACAATTTTAAAATAACAGCTTTATTTTATTTATAAATGTTTCTATCTTTATCCTACTATCTAAGAATACTTATGAAAACATATTTCTTTATGATTAAATTTAAGGGTACATAGAACATTTTTAAAGTCAGTTATGTATATTATAAATTCATTTCTACCATCACATGATGGAGTCATTTCTCATGAATTAAAATGCTTTAATGATGTTGAATGGAATGCATAGTAACCAATAACTGCTTACAACAGTATGTGTGCTCTAACAGAAGGATGAAGAAATAAAACAATAGTTGCACAAACATTCCCTCGAAATATATGGAACAACCACCCCTGATTTGTAGTGATATTATGTAAATTATGCTTTTCCCCAAACCCATTTGCTATGATATAGCTAGCTATTGATTGTTTCAAGGAACAGCTGATTGTTAATTCATATGTTAATAGATCTATACCTAACTGCTGTACTTAGATCCATGTGCAGCTCAAGATTTATGGCAGCATTTCATAGGCAAATGTTGGCATATGGAGAAGCAACACTCTATAATAAAAGGAAGTGTATTAATTAGTGTTTGTATGGCTGAGATGAAACATCATTACATCCTGATAAGATACCATGAACAAGGCAATTTACAATAGAATGTGTTTATTTGTAGCATAGAGTTTCAGAGGACTAGAGACTATCACTATTATGATAGAGAGCATGGCAATGCATAGAGATGCATGGGCACTGGAGCAGTGTCTGAGAAGAAGCACCTTGAGACATAACTGAAAAGCAAAGAATGCTGCCTGGGAATGGCATGGGCTTTTGAAGACTCAACCCAACCCCAGTGAAACACCTCTGCCAAATATGTCACACCTGCTAATATTTCCCAAACAGTTCCATTAACTGGGGATCAAGTATTTAAATATGTAAGTCTATGAGGGCTGTTCTCATTGAAAGGATTTATTTCATCTTAAGACTCTCCTCTCACATTCTGTCCCTGTGGAAGGAAAGCCGAGGCAGAAATTCAAGCAGTGAAGAAACTTGGAGGGAAGAACTGAAGCCGTGAAGGAATGTTGCTTACTGGCTTGTTACTCATGGCTTTCTCAGCCTTCCTTATAATACCGAGGACCACCATTCCTAAGTTAACACTACCCACTGAAAGCTGGGCCCTCCCACATTATTAATCAATTAAGAAAATGCACCACAGGCTTGCACACAGGCCAGTCTTATGGATGCTTTCTCTTAATAAAGACTCCCTCTTCATACATGACTCGAGGTTGTGTTAAGTTGATGTAAAACTGCCAGCATAGAAGGCTTGATTTTATTGTGCCATTTCTTTTTGTCCTGGATCTTATCTCCTATATTAATCATAACAATCTATTTTGAGCCTGTTTCTTAGTTTCTTTCAACTTGTTTAATTTGCTTAGTTTTATAGTGGGCCTACCATTATTATGGTGGAAACTTATAGATAATAACATCCATTGAAAGTAAAGCTAAGTTTCATGGTTAGACACTCATGTGTTACAAGGGGCTCCAGAAATAAAGAATAAATGCCCTGCAGATACAAATTATGCATATAGAAACATATATTTAGGACATAAACACTTCCTCTGATCCTTTCATTCAGTGGTGACAGACTCTTCATATTCAATGTTGATGAGCACAATTTAGACACATATGTCAGAATTCTGGTATCTGAAAACTTATTCTAAATTATTTGAAATTCCTAACAAGTTTTCCTACAAAGGTAAAAGTAAATAAAACAAATCTGGTAATTCCTTGGAAATACCCGGAAATCAGACCAGGCAGATCTGGTTTCCAAAGTAATTATTAGAGCTGACTCAGCACAATGAGGTGCTGGCTGTGTGACGATATGGATGGTTCTGAGACATGAGACAAAAGAAATACCATTTCTTTGTTTTATTTTCCAATGAGTTTCCCTTGGGAGAGTTGGTAAGGGGCCTAAGATCAGTACTCAGTGTTCCTTTTTCCTTCCTGACTACCTGTGAATATTCATAGTCCTTTAGTCATCTCTAATGGTACATTTGGCTTTGTTTCCTCCTTCTGCTAAAGAGAAAAGTTGTCTCTGTCTTTTTTAATTTTGCAGGCACTGTAGCTGCAAAGAGCATTACTGCATTCTGTAGATTGTGCTGAAGTATTGTGAGGCCCGGCCTTCCCTTGAATAAGTATGTTTGGGAACCTGGTCTATACATGTCAATAAAATATAGGCTAAAGTCCATGGTACAGAAATACACACACACACACACACACACACACACACACACACACACACACACACAAGCACTCACACTAGAGGGACCAAGGGGAGAGAGTCTAAATCTTAGATGTCCTTCCAGTGGGTCAGAAGAGACATGATCTTTCTATTTCTGCTGAGAGACAGGACATGAATTTCTTCAGTGCTGAATCTGAACTTCAAGAACTAGTGATCCTCCCCATTTCCTTGTGGAGCTGTGTCTCTTTAGCTCAAAAAAGCATGCTATCCTTGTTTCTTTGCATACTTAACAGTCTCTGCTTCTATGATGTTTGTTTGTTTGTTTGTTTGTTTGTTTGGATTTTTGTTTGTTTTTTTTGCCAATCTAAAAGTTTATTACAAGCGTGATGGGATGGATGTTATGTGAACGTCCAGGTACCTACTATGCCAGTAAGAAAAGACCCAACAGGAGAGCCTCTGCTCACTTACTCCTTGGCTCTTCACCTCCCTCCATACTTACTCATAACCCTCAAATTAACCTGTCCTGTTTTATTTGGAATCTTAAAAAAAAAAGAAAAAGCCAGAGTTAAAAATGAACGAGGCTAAAGGAAAACAAATCAATTCCCAAAAGTGAACTCCATGCACATCTTTCTGCCAGGCACACCCACCCAGAAGAGAGTGACCATATAGTTTTTTACTGAGTGGCAGACAGCAGAACCCACACGCATGATCCACGGTCCAGATTGTACAATATCACACAGCCATCTTCTCTGTGTGCTAAGAGCTGCAGTCTGTCTGTCTCACGTGGCACAGCTCAGTGGCACACAAAGTCCGTTCTTGGATAACACAAAAAATGGAGGTGTGGCACGTGGTGGTTCAGAAACTACAGGCCTTGGTGATTTTTTCAGCAATCACAGCCAACACTTGGCTAAGAGATCTGAGCAGGATCTAGGGCAAAGAGGGGTGCTGAGTGCCACAAGGGCTGTCCTGTTGCTGGGAGGGAGGGCAAAGCCACAGACCTACTAGGCATTGTATGAAGAGGAGGACACGCTGCCACTGTGGCCTGTCCAATTGGTGTGAAAAACTCTCCTGGTTTGGCTAAGAGTTCATAGGTGTGAGCCCCAAAGTAATCCTGTTGAGCCTGGATAAGGTTCGCTGGCAGCATCTCATGTCTGTAGCCATCATAGAAGGAGAGGGCAGTAGTGAAGCAGGGCATGGGAATGCCTGCTTGCACCCCAGTGCTGATCACCTGGCACCAGGAGTCCTGGCAATTGTCTCCTGCTGACTTAAAGAACTCACCGGGCAGTAGGTTCTGAAGTTCTGAGTTTCACTCAAAAGCATCTTCAATTTTTCCCAGGAATACACTCGGATGATGCAGCACCCCTCTCCACATCAGGCAAGGCTGCCATAACTGAGAGTCCAGCCAAACTCAGTGGTTGCCACTTCTCTGTATTTTTGTGTTCTTCTTTGATCATTAATTAACCGTTGAACTATGCTATTAATGAACATATATGTGGAGGCTACATTTAAGTGACACGTATGCTTCTTTGTCTTGGTATTATTTATAAAGAAAAAACAAACACCAATATTTAACCTAATTCCAAGAAGATGTGGTCCTGGATTCTTTTTTATTATTTTGTTATTTTACTTTTATGTTTTTACTACCTATGTGCCAAAATTTTAGGTTGCAAATGAGGGAGACAGAGCAAAGGTAACTTGAGTAAGTAGTAAAGGATACCATGTTAGGAAGCTTAGTAGTAATTCCAGTCTGCCAAAAGAGCTCTATCAGCACAGTTCCAGGGATGAACATGATTGGAGGGGAATGAAGAGAAGACAAATCCACAACCACATACAGAAGCTACATGTGGAGAAACTACAGCAACCTCAAAGAGCCCCTTATTTAATCTTCAGAGTTAAAGAGATAAGTAGTGTTATTGCATACTAATCAACAAGGAGGCAGAGTTTTTACATATTTATAAACAAGAAGGTAAGCTTATTATGAAGATGCTGGATTGAGGAGACAAAAAACAGAATTGGTGAATCACCGTAGTAGAAATCTCTGTAGGGGAGAGTCTTCAAGTCATAAATATCTGGGGGTGGGACTATGGTAGATATTTTCTGAAGAGGTGACCAATATCCACACATAGAGCACAAGAAGTGTTTAGTGTTCCCCTGGCCCTCACCACAATAGGAAGGACTTTGGTATCTTCCCATGAGACTTGAGCTGTATGTCTTTGATTATCTCCTGCCATGTTAACAATATTTAGAATTTCACTCAGTCAGGACTTTGCTGACTCCACAAACAGAAGGATTAGGCTAATCAGGTAGAAGAATAAAAATGGAAAAACTAGGACATAAAATCTTCATTTTAATCTAGTTTTCATTTATTTTACCGTGGATGCACAATAAATAAAAATAATATTAAAATATACACAGTAATGCTGGTATGTGTGATTTTTGTACATTTGCATGTATTATCTAATATGTAAATAAGAGAAATATACTTATCTTCTCAATTATTTACTTATAACAAACATATCATGATCATTTCTTCTAGTTTTTCAGACACAAGATATCCAATCTTTTTATATTTATCTCTAATATATGACCTAATATTGCATCAGAAATTCTCATAGTTGTCTGACAGTAAAAGTTTTCCCTCACAGACCTGATCTCCATGCATTGGTGATGAGCACTGTACATATAAGTCTATGATATTAGCACTTGTAGATTTGATATAACTGAGAATGTCCGGTGCCTGTCCTTATTCATTCCACACCACAAACTACAGTTCCTTCCAGATGGTTGCAAATGACAGAAGATTGTTCCTGTTTCACTGCTGAATTTTCCATTGTGAATATGTACCATATTTTAGGTTGTTTTTTTTTCTTGGTTGTTGATAAAGGTCTTTGATAAATATATGGACAGCCGTCTCTGTGATAAAGAAGATGGCATTGACAAACTGATGTCAAAGAGAGGCTTATGCCAAGTGATACAGGATGACAAGCTGCAAATTATTAACCTGATATTGATTATTGAAATGGACAATTATGTAGTTCTTATATTTTTTGTCAAGAGCAAGGATATAAATTTAAAGTTGAATGTGAAGATGATATTTACTGAGTTGGGTGTCATGATAAATTTTTATTTGACTGTAATGCAAGATTTTTTATAAGATTTAATGTTGAGGCTAGCAGTAAAGGTAACTTCATTTCTTTTTCTAAGTATAATAAACTCAATAACTGATTATACTAATTCTAATATTAGGTATCGAATTTAATATCCTATAAAACTTAGGGAGACATTCATGAATGTAGCCTAGAAAATGCCTATGCTCCTTCCATATAAACAGTTGCCAGCTCACCAAGACCAGTTCTACATTTTCTTTACATTTGCCCAAAATATGAAGGCAGAATAATCTAAATTTTCAAGATTTGGCCATTATAACAAAAGCTAAGTATATTGATTTCCCCAAAACAATATCTCAGACAGAATATTTTTGAGAACACAAAATCCCCTTTAAATGCTATGTTCTGTTTCTCACACAATTCACAAAGAAACACGACATAAATCTGAAACAATGGAAACAAGGCAGAGAAGAATATGTAGCATGGTACTCTTTACTCCAGGTGTATCAAAAATGAGTGTTCACAGACTGAGCTTCAAAGATTAGAAGTACTGGTGATAAACTCTAGTTTCATAAGAAAGATTGATGATACCTTAATGAATAAAAAAAAAAATCTCTCTAAAGATGAAGATTTGTGTAGATTTATCCCTACATGATACCCAAGTGAAAAAAAATGACTAAGACTCAGGTATGAACAAAATTGATTTATAGCTATATGATAAGCCAAGAGATTAGTTCAAAATGCAGCAAAATAATAAAAGGTTGAGGCTGGCTGGAATCCAGACTAACCAAATAAGATTTGAAAGTAAACTTTGATAAATTGAGATAAATAGTTGTGGCTGATTTTATTATTAGCAGAGGTGATGGGTTTCATGACATGGAGGTCAGTTTTACTAAAGGTTTTCTTTTCTTTTCTTCTTCTTTTTTTTTTTTAATCACTGTGTTTTAAGAGAATACCTCAAACCAAGGATACACAAATATTCCCAATATTTTGCTGACCCCTTCTTTCTTACAAATGATATTTTAAATTAACGAATCAATCCTCACCCAGTGATCTAGGACTCTTAGCCTTGTTGACCTCAAGGCAGGAACCACAACACTAAAACAACAACTGGCTTATTTCCTCATAAAGAAATCTTTGCTTCACCAAGACTACACATTGTTGAGTTATAGTTCTACTACTTATTTAGCGTGCTATGCCAAACTAACACTGTGGATGTCCACAGCTGTTTCTCATAAGAGAGCATGATTTGACATTTCCTTATTTAAAGAGACACTGTTCTTACAAGAGTGGCTGGGGCATCAGAAAGCCCATTCCCAGGAATTTAATGTCTTTTGTCAAGTTTTAAGGATTAATATTATACCAACATTGGGTGCATGTCAGCAGTCTTGTACCAAGCATAGATTGAAATGTTACTAATTAAACTATATTTCATCATTAATATAAACCATGAATATTTTAAGTTAATAGCAGAGCAGAATAAATAAATGTGTATAGAACTGTACATCTGTATGTTACCCCGTGTTGTGTTAGTTACTATTGAGATCTGGAACCCTCCTGAGGCACCCTGCTGTTAACCCCACCAGCTCTGTGGGAACTCCTGAGAGACTTTGCATTCCATCACTGCAAAGAATTCTAGTAAACATATGGAAACCACTAAAAACCCAGACTATAAAGAAGATATAGGAGAATGAAGGGGTCAGATGACGCATCCCTCAGCTCCCGGTGCTTCATTTGTTTCACATATAAAAAAACAACTCACAGATAGGAAGAGGGAATGGAAGAATGAAGGAAGGGAGAGACAGAGAAGGAGGAAGAAAGGAAGGAAGGAAGGAAAGAAGAAAAGAAGGAAGGAAGGAAGGAAAGAAAGAGCGCCAGCCAGCCAAGAAAAGAAGTCATGAAAATTGAAGGTTGTGATTTAAAGAAATAAATACTACTAAACATCACATATTATTTTTTCCAGATTCATCAGTGAAGACACTGCATATTAATCTGCTTAAATTTAAAAATATGAATATTCTTTGCTTAATTTTAAAATTATATATACATCAAAAGTTCATCATTGTAAAAACATACCATATAGACACCAAATGTCCATATTCTGTACCTTCACAGACAAAAGTATCCATGAACAACTGGACGGTTGTATACCAAATAATTAATATAGTCAGGGAAGAAATGATACAGCTGCACACTGAAAAAATAAGATGGTTGTTTGGTCAGTTTGTTTAAATTTGTTGTCAGTCAGTAATATGGCTACAATCCCTTTGACTCTCTGCTCTTAGGCAAAATCCTGCTTCTCTAGTTAGGAATTCAATATGGAGTTGAGCCAGTAAATGAGACAACTCATTTGGATTTTCACACTACTTGCACTAATTTCCATTATTCTAGACCTGTCCCCATTGAATAATTTACCTGAAAAGTAATATGAGACATCCCTAGCTCTATGACTATAAATTATGCCCTGTGCTTCCTAATATTTCTCTTAATCACTTAATCATCACAAATATTCTGCAAACACCACTGCCTGCTGAATGGCAAGACATGCTGGGCAAATCTTTTTCCAACATCTTACTTTTAATTCTCAAGTTCTATTCAGAAACCACTGGGATAGTAAATATAGTCAATTAGTTTGGAGCAAACAGATTTATGTTTTTGTGTCTGCTTTTTTTTTCCTTTACTACAACACTATTGCATGGAAGCCATCTTTCAACCTTTGTGGTCTAAGCTTCATCATCTGCAAATTGTTATGTTGACAATATCAATCTGTCAGTATAGTGGATATATATATATATATATATATATATATATATTCTTCTCTTATACATCCTGACTACAGTTTCCCTTCCCTCTATTCCTCCTAGTTCCCCCCTCACTTCCCCTCTCCCCAATACCCCAAGATCCACTATGCTACTATACACACACACACACACACACACACACACACACACACACACACACACTATGCTATATAATCACACATTTAATAATTGCCTGGAAATGTATGCAGCAGAGAATAAGTTATCAATAAATGGTAGCAGAAAGCATCCCAAAAATTTTGAAGTCCTATCTTAGTGGTTCTGTTACATTCTACCTTTGATCTTCTTTAGTCCAAGGATCTAGGTGCATACAGTTTTATGTTTTGTGCTATAATTTCAATTAGCATGCAGCAATTATATCCATTATCTAGCTTAGAATTATTACACCAAGGATTTCCCTTGAAAGTAATTTTAATTGTAAGGCAGGTCTCTCAAAGCAGACATGTATCATTTTTTTCTATTGAAGAAAAATATAAGTCAGAAACAGAGAATGTCTGGAGATTTTTAAAAGTATAAACATGTGTTTATTGTTGTGCCATGTGTGGCACTGACTAATTTTGATTATGTTTGGTTTATATCCTTTAGGGGCAATAAGAAAGGATTTATTTGCATTTATGTGATTTTAAAACTCCTTCAGAAAGCCTTTATTTATGAAAGTTTTCCTTTTTATTTCATTATTGTTCAGTAGAGCAATCATGTCATTTAGAATAGCTACCAACCCTACAATCTATGAAATTTGTATGATGATATTATAACATGTTGAAATTCAGAAGGAGACGAACTGTTTTAAGTCATCATTTTGTAGCTATTTTGGCACATTTATAAAGATGTGCTGATGTTTCTGATACTATAAATATATAAAGTGACAAATACTCCTTCAACATTAGAGGAAAATAGATATGGAGTTATTAAATCAGAATGAGCCACTGGAGACTGTGAAGTAAAGATATGTGTAGACCTCATTTATGGCATTTTGAAAAGAAAACTATATTTCTCCAAACCCTTTTATTCTTTTCACTGATTTATTCCTATATTTTATTTATTCCTTTCTCTTTAAAACCCCCCTAATCCATTTATTTCATAATAAAAAGTAAGTTATTGTTTATAAAGTATTGAGAAAAAATTGAATGTACATGAATGGAATGTTATTTTAACAAAATTAATGTCTATTTTCTGAAAGACAGTAATGTTTACAAAAAGTTATTAATGTGGGTATTATTTCTGGAGTGCTTCTAACCATGAAAGTAGCACAGAAGTGAAGATAGCACCCTGTGGCCTGAGGTACATTCTAGAACATACCACCCTGCAGAGACCAATGAAAGGTCCAACTGATGTCCCTTCCTTGCAAGGAAGACTCTGACCATAATACTTTAACATTAATATGCTGATCCAGAATTTTTGCCATAATGAGAACATCTTTCATGTGTCTGAATAGATTTTGATTATAACTAAATAAATGAAAGCACAGATACATTGAAAAGGTGACCTTTGTCATAATGTTTAAGGTTAATTGCATACAGTGCTTTGAGAGCAGGCAACAATTGAATAGAAAAAATGCATTTGAATTATAAGATTAGCTGGATAGATAATTCTGATAATAGCAATATTTGCTCTAGAATGAAAATAATAATTTCAAAATCTAAATTGACAGAATCCTACTAAAATGACATGTCATTTGTTTGTGTATTTTTCCCGTGCTAAACATAATGCAGATTATCATTTGACTAAGAAAATCCTTTCATTCATACTTTTTCTGAATATACAATCTGTACCACATAATTATTAAAATGGATAAAAATCTATGGATATTACACAGAAAACATTATTTATTTATCTTTAATTATACCCTTGCTTCTATGGAATGACTATTTTTCAAGTATATCACTTTATTGTCTAAATGCAGTTTAAATTTACATTCATAAAACATATAGGTATATAGTTTGTTGGAATTTTAGATAATATATTCCGTTTGGGCATTATATTTGGAGTAGGACATTTTCACAAAAGATTAAGTCCAGAAAAAAATAGTGGCTAAGCATTTGTCAGTCCAGAAGAAAACAGTTCTAAAATGCTCTAGCAACAATAATATATTTGGGGCTCCCTATCTGCCTATTATTGCATTTGTGTTTGTAGATAATATGCATTTTAACATTATCCAGTCTCTCTCCCATGTATCACTTATGTAATGTCATTATATCTGCTCGTTATGATTTCCACAACTATTTTTCCATCCATTCTCTTCTGCTTTCCAATTTCCTCAATTTTATAAGAACCAAGTACAATGGTGTTACTATTTTCTTTCAGTCTTCTATATATGATTATGCTTGCTTCTGTTCATAGAATTGTTTTGTGTTTTTCACAGAAATCATAAGACTTATTTAAATGTCTCACACAATAGTAGGCTCTCACCATAGTGTACTATACAACAGAAAATGAGAATTTGCTTATTGCATATAGTAGGAACTCAGAAATATACCTTGTTTTAGTTAGAATTTCATTGTTGTGAAGAGACACCAAGATCATGGCAACTTTTATAAAATACAACACTTAATTGAGGTTGGCTTACAGTTTCAAAAGTTTATTCCATTATTGTCCTGGCAGAGAACATGACATCATGCAGACAAACATGGTGCTGGAAAAGGAGCTGAGAGTTCTACATCTTGATCCACAGTCAGCAAAGAGAGAGTGTAAGCCACGCTGGGAGTAGCTTGAGCATAAATGGGACTTCAAAGCCCACCTCCTCAGTGACAACTTCCTCCAATAAAGCCATGTCTACTCCAACAAGGCCATATCTCCTAATAATGCCACTACTTGTAGGCCAAGAATTCAAACACATGAGTATATGGGGGGCATTTCTATTCAAATTACTATTCTTCTCCTGGAAGTATTGACTTCATACAGCATATGTGTAGCAATAAGTTAAGGGCACAACGTGCTACATAAATGTATTTATTGAAACAAATAGATACAGTTCTCAAAACAAGGCTTTGATTTCAGGATCAGCTAGTAATTATTTACTTCATCCTTGGAACTAATAATATTACTATTCCATCATCATATTTGAATATTTTATTCATAAGTATTCAATGGTTTGTATACATCAACTTTTCTGAAAATGAGTAAACACACCCAGTATAAAAGTGAAAATTACTGAATCTGCCCTATTTCAGGATTATAATTCAAAACCTATGACAAAATAAATGGCTATCAAATAGGAAACCATTGGTTTTGTGCTATTCGTCCTCACCCCAATTTCCAAAGGTTGCAAATAAATAGTAAGAGAATCAAAAGAAAAAAAAAGTAGAAAACATAACTTTATATCCTGGTAGTTAACAATCTATTGCAAACTGTCCCCTCTTCAGCAATTGATTATGAAGTGCCAAGGTCAAGGCTTCACCCAGAATCCACATCCACAATATAACTCTTGTACTCAAGGTACAGGGAATTATCACAAAAGCAGATAGAAAGATTGTAAAAGCTAGAGGAATCTGCTGTGAGACAGTATATCTTTTAGCCAAATGGAGGGAACTAGGAAATTTCATCCTGAGTGAGGTAACCCAATCACAAAGAACACACATGATATGCAATCACGGATAAGTGGATATTAGCCCAAAAGCTCCAAATACCCAAGATACAATTCACAGACAACATGGAGCTCAAGAAGAAGGAAGGCCAAAGTGTGGGTGCTTCTGTCCTTCTTAGAAAAGGGAAGAAAATACTCACAGGAGCAAATACGGAGGAGATAAAATGTAGATCAGAGACTGAAGAAAAAGCCACCCAGAGTCTGTTCCACCTGGGGATTCATCCCATATACAGTCACCAAACCCTACACAATTGTAGATTTGTACAAGAAATACTTGCTGAAAGGAGACTGATATAGCTGTCTCCAGAGAGGCCTGCCAGAGCCTGACAAATACAGAGGCGGATGCTCACAGCCGACAATTGGTCTGAGCACAGGATCCCCAATGGAAGAGTTAGAGAAAGGACTGAAAGAGCTAAAGGGGTTTGCAACCCCATAGGAAGAACAAAACCAGCCAAGCAGACCCCCCCCCCAGAGCTCCCAAGGACTAAGCCACCAATCAAGGATTACACATGACTCCAGCTGCATATATATAGAGAGGATGGCCTTGTCATGCATCAGTGGGAGGAGAGGTCTATGTTCCTATGAAGGCTGGGTAGATGCCCCAGTGTAGGGCAACCAAGGGTGGAGAGGTAGGAATGGGTGGGTGGGTGGGGGAACACCCTCATAGAAGCAGGGGAAGGGGTGATGGGATAGGGGGTTTCTGGGAGGGGGGGGAACCAGGAAAGGGGATAACATTTGAAATGTAAATAAAGAAAATACCCAATTAAATTAAAAGAAGGAATGATATGAAAACAACACCCATGATACCATAGCAATGCTGCTGACTAACCAAGATTAAAACATTAGACATGCTAACAAAGAAAAAGGAAGAATCTAGGAGCTCAACACCTAGACAAAGTACTCTAGGCACCTTATGGCTACATGGAGAAGAAAATTTGTTCTTCTCCTGTAATGAGCCACCTAATTATCCAATATCAAGCAAGTGATCAACTCTGACATCACATATATACAAGCAATACTGAGTGAACTCAGGGGGCTGTATACATGCACACACACACACAAACACACACACACACACAAAACAGTGATATTGAGCATAAAAATAGGTCATAAATTTAAGAGGCTATTATGAGTGAGGGGCATAGCAGAAGTTAGAGGGGGGAAAAGGAAAAGAAAAATGATAGTACTATATTTACCTTTAAAGATTTGTGTGAACATATGAACATTTATTGAGTCTTTACCTATATAGGTGAAATATTCTGATTATTTGCTTGGCTCAATGTTTCACTACTACTGCAGTACTTTTATCATACAGTCAGTGGCATCATAGAACTTTTATTTCTATGAACATGCAATCCATTCTTCATTCCTTCCAATTAGGCAAGAGTGCAAGAGTCATAATGAGAAAATGTTAAAGAAATATCCTCATGCAAGAACATGGTTCCTATCTCTTCAGGATATTCATCTTCATCTGAAGGCACAGATTATATTTAGTGTACATTATATACTACAATGTACAGAAGCTGAAATGCCACTGAAACTGTTACCAATAGATGGAACTTGAAAAT
>CM052702.1:2618221-2681649 GCA_028551405.1 Uromys caudimaculatus
GGCCTGAGGGTGTCAGAGGCCCCAGTAAAGGGGAATGTCTAGGTGGGAATATGGGAATGGGTGGGCGGGTGGGTGGGAGGTGGAATTCCCTCATGGAGGCGGGGAGGGGGAAGGGATACGGGGTTTCCAAAAAGGAGACACTGGAAATGTAAATAAAGTATCAAAAAAAAAAAAAAAAAAGAAAAAGAAAAAAAAAAAAGAAAAAAGAAATGTAGAGACAGAAAGCAGCGTATGCACTTCCACTAAGTCATCTGCTTTCAATAATACTGAGGCAAATTCTTGTGTTATTTCTTCCTCATAACAAATACACTTAAGTAATTGGAAGTTTTCTCTTGTGAAACTAGAACCTTCAGTCATATTGAAAGTGAGTGAGGCTTTTCATATGGAAATTTCTATTCCTTAAGTACACAAGCATAGAAGTCAAGCCAGTTATACTGCAGTCTTTGTAAAAAGGAACAGATCTTGCTGCTATAGAATGTATAATGCATCAATTAAATGCTAGAGTTTTCATATTAGATAATTTTATTTACCACAAATATGGTGCCAGTTCCTTTTAAAATAAGTGAACTATTTAAAAATTGAGTAAGAGGATCAGTCTTAATATTTATAATATATACTTAAGTACTATGCTCACTGTATAATGTTACTATTAATTTGTGCATCTTATGAATGGCTTCTTACACATGACTTCCTATTTTGTTCAGAGTGAAGCTTTTGTCACACTATGTCACAGCTTCATTCACTATTTTATAGTAGTAACTTATTAAGAATTAAAAGAATGACCAGTCAGTCTTTGAATTATTTTCTCACTTTTGGGTTTTCACCTGCACTTTGGAAGGCAAGTGCTCATAGTCATGTCACACACAATTTTAAATGCAAAGTCTTTTAAAATTCATCACGTTTAGTGAGCTGCAAATTTATTTAACCAGCAGATTTTTTTTTCAAATAAATTTGTGTATGGAACCTAGAACTAAAACACAGGTGGAAAATAAAGCAGTCATGTTTAAAGACTATAGAAGTTCGTCCATGCCTCACACAGGGCCCTGAAATCCCTGAGCACTTAGTGGTCACTTTCTGGTTAATTTTCTCAATCTGCTCAAAACCAAGATAATGCTTTTTTTAAAAAAAAAATCAGATTTTAAGAAACTTTCAGAAATTGATGAGATAGCAACTTATTCTTTATAGCAAATTTCTAAATAATGCTCCCCTGCTATAATTCTTTTGCTTTTTAGGGTATATTTTATGAATAATTTCGATATATTTAAAAAACAATTGAACCATAGACCAAAAACCATAAAATTATTTTTGTTGTTACTTCCTCACTGTAATTTTACTACTGTTATCAATCCATGATGTAAATATCTGAGATTTCCAATGGTCTTAGAGACCCCCGTGAAGGAGTCAATTGACCTGACCAGCAGGTTGAAAAGAACTAGTGTGGAGCCGAAATAAAAATCTTTAAGTCTATGCAAGCTTCTCAGAGGAATGAAGTCTGTTATGCTTCTACATTGATCTCTGAGATTGGTACTATGCTTAAAACACAAAACCGCACTGTCCTTGGGTTGTGGACAAGGACTAAGGAGGAAACAAAGAGCAAAAGATAAAATTTGTTTTTTGACAAAAGTAGCCCATTCTTAGAAAAATAATGAAACTTAGAACTGTTGAATGATTCCAAAATGTATTAGTAAGGAAAACTAAAATAATGGAACTATGTATATATTCTTTTTATGGGATTTTTAAAAATTTTGTTTATTTATTCACTTTATACCCCAAGTCCTTCCCCCATTCCACCTTCCCCTTCTCTTTTGAGAAAGTGAAGTTCCCCAGCTGGATGTAACACCCCACTTACACATCCCATCCCCCAAACATGAAGTAGCTGCAGAATTAAGCACATCTTTTCCTACTGAGGTCAGACAAGGCTGTCCATTACAGGCATGGTATCCACTTGCATGTAGCCAACAGACTCAGGGACAGCCCCCGCCCCAGTTGCTGGGGAGATCTGAATGAATATCAAGCTGTTAATTTGCTACAGGAGGCCTAGGTCTAACCTGTAATCATTCTTTGGTTGGTGAGTCAGTTTGTGGAAATCCACAAGGTTCCAGGTTAGTTGACTCTGTTGGTCTTCCTGTGGAGTCCCTGTCCCTGTCTCAATCCTTCTCCCAACTCTTCCATAAAACTCCCTGAGCTCCATCTAATATTTGGACACGAGTCTCTGTATTTGTTTCCATTGACTTCTAAGTGGAGCCTCTCAGAGGACAATTATACTAGGTTTCTGTCTACAAGCATTAACAGGGTATCATTCTTAGTGCCAGGGATCAGTTCTTACCTGCGGGTTGGCTCTATATTTTGCCTGTGGAAGGGTCTCAATTTAGGGCAATCATTGGTTAGCCGTTCCCTCTGTCTCTGTTCTTTGTCCCTGCATGTTTTGGTTTTGTAGGTACAGCACATTTTGGTTGAAAGTTTTGTGGATAGTGTGCTCTCCTTATCCTTCACTGAGGGTCCTGCCTGGTTACAGGAAGTGGCCACTTGAAGACCCACATTTCCCATTTCTGGGAGTGTCAGCTAGAGTTGCCCCATATACCTCCCTCTATGCCAGGTCTTTAGCATGTCCTGGAAATTGCCACACTCCACCACAGATCTCACTTCTCTCCCCTGCTCTTCCTACAGATGATCTCCCCCTAACCCCAGTCCCCTTCCCATCTTCTCTTCCACATAGTTTCCTCCTTCCATTGACCTCCAATATTTAATTTGTCTCCTCTTCAGAGAAAGATCGTTTTTGGCTTCATTGGGTTTGTTGATTATAATATGGTTATCCAGTAATTTATGGCTAATATTCACTTAGAAGAGAGTACATACAATGCATGTTCTTTTGTGTCTAGATTACCTCACTCAGGATGATAATTTCTAGCTCCATCCATTTGCCTGTGAAATTTATGATATCCACATTTTCTTTATCCATTCTTTAGTTGAGTGACATCTAGGTTGTTTCTGGCTATTACAAATAAAGCTGTTATGAACATAGTTGAGCAAGTGTTCATTGGGATGGTGAGGCATCTTTTGGGTATATGCTAAGGACTGATATAGGTGGGTCTTGAGGTAGAACTATTCCCAGTCTTCTGAGAAATCACCAAATTGATTTCCAGAGTGGTTATACAAGTTCCTATTCCTGCCCATAGTGGAAGAGAGTCCCCGTTGCTCCACCACCTCACTAACATATGCTGTACTTTGAGTTTCTGATCTTAGCCATTCTGATGGGTGTAAGGAGAATCTCACAGTCATTTTGATTAGCATTTCCCTGATGACTACGGATCTTAAGCATTTCTATAGGTGACTCTCTGCCATTTGAGATTACTCTATTGAAAACTCTCTGTCTAGATCTGCACCCAAATTTTTAATTTGGGTGACTTCATGAAACTCTTAGGCAAATGGATGGAACTAGAAGATAACATCCTGCATGAAGTAATTCAGTCACAAAGGAACACATGGAATATACTCACTGATAAGTTAATATTAACCCAAAAGCTCAAAATACCCAAGAGACAATTCACAAATCACATAAAGCTCAAGAAGAAGGAAGACCAAAATGTAGATGCTTCAGTCCTTCTTAGAAGGAGGAACAAAATACTCATAGGAGGTAGATGCTGGGAGTGTCTTGGGAGGAATAAAGGGGATGGAGGAAAGTGGAGGTAGGCTCAGGTATGAGATAAGATAGGGATGATAAACAAAGGGTCAGGAATTTGAACAGAAGTGTATAACAATGGGAGATGGGGAACTGGAGGTAGCCACCAGCAAGTCCCAGATGCCAGGAAAGCAAAAGGCTCCCAGGACTCAGTAGGGATGCAATTAGTTGAAATGCCCAACAAAAAGGGGTAGAGACCCTGTAGAGACTATATTCAGAGGCTAGGCAAGGCTTCCAGTTCGGGGGCATGGGGCCATTCACTCAACTCCAAATTCTAAACCCAGAAGGAGGTCTGTCAAAAGGAAATATGGGGACAAAGTATGGAGCAGAGACTGAAGGAAAGGCCATCCAGAGACTACCCAACCTGGACATCCATCCCATATACAGACACCAAACCCAGACACTCTTGCTGATGCCAAAAACCACTTGCTGATAGGAGCCTATTATAGCTGTCTCCTGAGAAGCTCTGCTAGAGCTTGACAAATATAGAAGCAGGTACTTATAGTCAATCATTGAACTAAGCACTGGTTTCCCAATGGAGGAGTTAGAGAAAGGACTGAAGGAGCTGAAGGGGTTTGCAACTCTATAGGAAAAACAATATCAACCAACCTAGCACTCCAGCGCTCCCTGGTACTAAACCACGAACGAGAGTACACATGGAGGGACCCATGACTCCAGCTGCATATGTAGCAGAGGATGGCACTGTCTGGCATCAATAGGAAGAGAAGTCCTTGGTTCTGTGAAGGCTCCATTTCCCAGTGTAGGGGAATACCAGGGCAGTGAGGTGGGAGTGGGTAGGTGGGAGGGCAAGCAACCTCATAGAAGCAGGTGAATGGGGGATGGGATAGAGGTTTTCTGGGGAAGAGGGACAGGGAAAGAGTATAACATTTGAAATGTGTATACATAAACTATCCAATAAAAATATATAAAAACTACCAATTCTCTAGCAAAACGAGTGTGAGATCAAATTATTAAAATAAAGAATAAAAGAAGATACGGTTTTCAAACTAACTAACTAACTAACTAAAAAACTAACTAACTAACTAATCCGTAACTATTGCATAGAATGTTGTTTCCCTAATTCTTTTCTCAGCCATTTTTGCATTTATATAAAGGAGGTCTACTCCATTTTTTAGCTAACTTTTAATCTAGCCACTTTGCTGCAAGTCTTAATCAGTTTTTGTGTTGCCTGGTAGAATTTTTGAGGTCATTTATGTATGCTGTCATATCATCTGTGAATAGCAATATTTTGCCTTCTTTCTTTCCAATATTTATCCCCTTAATCTCTTTTAGTTGTCTAATTGCTTTAGCTAGAACTTCAAATACTATATTAAATAGATAGGGGGATAGATAGCCTTGCCTTTTCCCTGATTTTAGTGGAACTGATTTAAGTTTCTCTCCATTTATTTTGATGTTGGCTATTGAATTGCTTTACATTGCCTTTATTATGTTTAGGTATGCATTTGTATAGCTGCTCTCTCTAAGTCTTTATTATTATTATTATTATTATTATTATTATTATTATTATTGTTGTTGTTATTGTTATTGTTATTATTAATTTTTTTAACAGTCCAGTCGTTATCCCCCTCCTGGTGTGCCATCTTACTATTCTTCATCCCATACTTCTTCCCCCATCTCAAAGAGGATGTTCCACACCACTCCTACCCCCCACTCCACTAGACCACTTCCTGGGGCTTCAAGTTTTGCAGGTAAATGGATGGAACTAGAAAATATCATCCTCAGTGAGGTAACTCAGATCCTAAAGGACATGCTTGAGAGGTGCCTAGCATGACTGCGCTCCCAGAAGCCCAACAAGCAGCTGAAAGAGTCAGATGCAGATATGTACACCCAACCAATGGACAGAATCAGGAGACCCCTGTGTTTGAATTAGGAAAAAGCTGGAAGAAGCTGAGGAGGGTGACCCCATAGGAAGACCAGCAGTGTCAACAAACCTGAATCCCCATGATCTCTCTAAGACTTTTAACATGAAGGGGTATCAGATTGTGTCAAGTGCCTTTTTGGCTTTTAGTGAAATGATCGTGTGTGTGTGTGTATGTGTGTGTGTGTGTGTGTGTGTGTGTGTGTGTGTGTGTGTGTGTGTGTGTGTGTGTGTGTGTTTAATTTTCTTTCAGTTTGTTAATATGGTGGATTATGTTAATGGATTTTTATATATTGAAACACCCCTTTATTCCTGGGGTGAAGCCTACTTGATCATGGTGGATGATGTCTTTGATGTATTCTTGAATTCAGTTTGCAAATATTTTACTGAGTATTTTTGCCTTAAAGCTCATAAAGGATGACCTGTCCATTGTTAAGAGTGGAGTGTTGCATTCTTAAGCTATTAATGTGTGGGGTTAGATGTGTGATTTAAACTTTACTGATGTTTCTTTGTTTAATGTGGGTGCCTTTGTGTTTGGGCCATAGATGTACAGAATTCAGATGTCCTCTTCGAATCTTTTTCCTTTGATGAGAATGAAATGTATTTCCCTGTCTCTTTTGAATAGTTTCTTTTTTATTAGATATAGAATGGCTACCCCAACTTGTTTCTTTGGATTGTTTGCTTGGAAAACATTTCTCTAGCACTTTTTACTGAAACAATGACTATCTTTGTTGCTGAGGAAGGTTTCTTGTATAGAGAAGAATGAAAGATTCTGTTTGTGCATCCATCCTGTTCGCCTGTGCCTTTTTACTGGAGAATTGAGTCCATTGATGTTGAAAGATATTAATGCCCAGTTTGTTACTTCCTGTTATTTTGATGTTGATGGTGTCTGAGTATGTGTATTTCTCTTCTATTGGTCTTAATTGTGTGAAATTATTCATTTCTTTTTTTTCCTAAGTTTAGTTAGTCTCATTGTGTTAGAGTTTTCTTCTAGTATCCTCTGTAGGCTTGGGTAGTGGAAAGGTATTGTTTAAATTTTATTTTGTCAACAAATATCTTGGTTTTCCATCTATTGTTATTGAAAGTTTTCCTAGATGTAATAGTCTGGGCTGATATCTATGGTCTCTTAGGGTTTGCAAAACCTCTGCCCAGGCCCTTCTAGATTTAGAGTCTCAGATGAGAAATCTGGTGGAATTCTTATAGGTCTGCCTTTATATGTTACTTTGGCATTTTCCCTTATAGCTTTTAATACTCTTTCTTTGTTTTATATATTTAGTGCTTTGATTATTATGTGGCAGGAGGATTTTTTTCCTAGTTTATTTTGTTTGGTATTCTGTAAACTTTTAGTATTTTTATAGGCATCTCTTTCTTTAGATTAGGGAAATTTCCTTGTATGGTTTTATTGAACATGTTTTCTGGGCCTTTGATTTGGGAATCTTCTTCTTCTTCTTCTTCTTCTTCTTCTTCTTCTTCTTCTTCTTCTTCTTCTTCTTCTTCTTCTCCTTCTTCTTCTCCTATTATTTCTTGGTTTGTTATTTTTATAGTGTCCCAAATTTCTTGGATTTTTTATGTCATGAACTTTTTATATTTTGCACTTTCTTTGACTGAAATATTGATTTCTTCTATTGTATCTTCTACACCTCAGATTCTTGCTTCCATCTCCTCTACTCTGTTGGTGATGTGAAAATAGTAGTTCCTATTCTTTTTCCTAAGTTTTCATTCTACAGGTTTGTCTCAGTTTGTGTTTTCTGTTTTCCTTCTATTTCCATTTTCAGGTCTTGGACAAATTTATTTATATCCTTTCCCTGTCTGATCATATTTTCCTCTATTTATTTATATTTATTTGGTTCCTCTTTTAATTCCTCTACTTCTTTGAATGTAATTACCTGTATTTCCTTAAGGGATTTATTCGTATCCTCTTTAAAGGCTTCTATTGTCTTAATAAGATTGTATTTAAGATTCTTTTCTTGTGCTTCAGTTTCATGAGTATATCCAGGGTTTGTTTTAGGAGTATAACCAGGCTCTGGTGGTGCCATATTGCCCTAGGTCTTGGTTGTGTTCTTATGCAGTCCATTAGGCATCTCATTTTTCCCTGGTGTTGGCTGGATGATTCTATGGCAGCAGGACTTCTCAGGAAGGTGAAAGGAGGTATGGGCCAGACAATGGAGTTCAAGGTACAAGATTCTGCTAGCCGTGCCTCAGGGAGACCCCAATCTGCAGGCTATGTCCCTGTCTGACCCAATTGGCATGGCGAGCTGATCCTAATAAAATGGTATTGATCCGGCAGGGTTCCAAGGTGGTTAGTTTTGGGGCTCCTGAAGTTTTTTTCCATGGATAAGCTTGATGCTCTTAGTGTCCCACAGGTGCTTTATATGGAAGACAGATCGCAGAGCTAGACAATGGGGCTCAGAGGACCATGTGCAACTCACCTTTGTAGGCCTTCCCTGTCAGATCGACAGGGATGGCTGGCAGACCCAACTAGGATGGGATTCATCAGGCAGGGTTCTATGCCGGTTAGCTTTGGGGTTCCTGAATGTTTTCATGGTGAAACAGAATGCTCTTCGAGTCCCACAACACTCCTCTGAACCAAAGCAGAAGCCCAGAGCTAGACCTATGTACAAATTCTTAAAAACAATGCCACTGGTGAAAGGTCAATTATTGTGTTCAGAAATATACTAACGAATTAGAATTATTTAAGGCTGTATTCTTCCAGGTTTTAGTTCATTTAGAAATGTTCTTGCCAATATTATATGTAAGTATTTTAAAACAAACAATTTCTCATGCATATAATTTTCTTTATGTGGCTTTGTTTTAATACAACAATCATCTGATTGTAGCTTCTTCCTCTTATTTCTTTACATCATTTTTTCAGTAGTTATTTCATTAAAGCTGTTACTTTCACAAGAAACTGTAAAGAAAGCATGCATACTTATATATTCCTCTTAATAGCCAAAAATATTCCATGATCTACTAATGATGTAGTAGAAAAAGTGAAAAGTAATTGGATTTTTTTGTGATATCTTACAAGGTATAATGAGATTTTTTTAAAAAGGCTTATAGTTGATTTAGATGAATTTGGAAGAAAAATAAGCTAAGCATTCCCAGTGGAATGCAAACTAAAGCCAAACAAAAATTTTGTTTAAAATATTTATGCTTAATATTGGCAAGAGCATTCCAAAATGAACTGTCATTTAATATAAGTATATAAGTCAGCTATTTTGATTATTGCTTTTGTAAATAAGCTACAATTTTGTGGCTTATAAAATTTATATTATATGTGCACTGTTTCCGTGCTTTGTTAAACAGGTTGACTACCTTCTTTAAGCAGAGTGAAATAGATATTGTGTAGGATGAGTGAACAAGGAATTATACAGGTGCTTATAAATTTAGAGTGGTCCTTGAATTTGTATTTCACTGACCAAAGTATGATATCTGGACAGTCTTAAAGAATCCCTGTCATGATACATGGCACATGAAAAAACAACATTCATGAAAACATGTATTCTCGCTTGCACGTACCAAAAATTATGAGAATATACACAAACACATATCAAACACAAATACACATAGCACCTGCATACACACTAAATATAGGAGATAATACACATGACAATGTATAGTGTACGGCTATGAGAAAACACTTTCTTTAATAATCAATAAATAATTTTGATAGTAATAATATTTTCCTACACTAGTAAGAATACAAATAAAGGACATTTTATAAAGAGACATCTATTGATTTAAACCAATTACCTTAAATTTGTTCAACTTCTTGGCTTGTGATTATTGTCCTGAAACTTAATTATAAACAAAATAGGATACAAACAGATAGCCATGTATGAAGATTCAGCATAATTTAGGGATGTGTTAGTATATTGTACATAATATTAATACCTTGGTTAACTAAATTATATCAATATGATTTTCCAAATGTTAAATTTAGAGTTGCAAAATGCTTATTGTAGTATGTAAAAAAAAAAAAAATCCATAGTGGGGCTGTGGGTATGTATCTGTGTGGGTTTAAGTAACACAATGTTTTCAAAGTTCATTAATTTTTAGTTATGTTTAAGTGTTTCCTTGATTCTGATAGGTGATATACCAAACATACAGGCATATTCTATAATAATTGAAATGGGGGAGTAATGTTACCATTTTAGTCAATCAGTAAATACTTGATCAAATAAAGTCATTAACAAACGAAAGAAAGTACACTGCAGCTGTGTTGAAAATATTCTGAATCATATTTATTTATTTATTTATTTACCATACTATATTGTGAAATGAAATACAATTGAAGCAGCTTGTAGTAGAACTCTACCCCCTTCCATAGCTCCTCATCCCATTTCTTACCCACCTTGCCTCCTAGAGGGTGCTACCTCCCCCTTCCCTGGGACCTCAAGTCTCTTGAGGATTAAGCTCATCTTCTCCCACTGAGGCCTGACCAGGCAGACCTCTATTATATATGTGCCAGGGACCTCAGACCTGTGCTTTTATGCTCCTGGTTGGTGGCTCAGTCTCTGGGAGTTCCCTGGGGTCTGTGTTAGTTGTGCCTGCTGTTCTTCCTATGGAGCCACCCTTCCCTTTGGCTTCTTCTACCTTCCCCTAATTCAACCACAGGAGTCCCTGTCTTTAGTCCAATGGTTGGATGTAAATTTTTGCATCTGTTTCAGTCAACTGCTGGTAGGACCTCTCAGAGGATAGCCATGCCAGGTCCTATCTGTAAGCACATTATAGCATCAGTAGTAATGTCAGGCTTTGTTAGGCCACGATGAGATGGATTCCAAGTTGGGCTGGTCATTGGACACCTTTCCTTTGGTCTTTTCTCCATTTTTTGTACCTGAAGTTCTTTTAGACAAGAACAATTCTGGTTTCTGGGGCCCTGTCTATCTACTGGAGAGCTCTTCAAATTCCCTCTCCCCAGTGTTTGTCATTTTGGCTAAGGACACCCTCTTTGAGTCCTGAGAGTCCTCTCACCTCGCAGGTTTCTGGTACTTTCTAGAGGGTCCATCCAACTACCACCACCCAAGGCTGCTTCTTTCCATTCTTTCATTTGACCCTCTGAGCTTCTCTCCTGCCCCCAGCCCTGCCCCTACCCGTACTTGATCTTGTTTCACTTTTCCCCTCCCCTTCTCCTCTCCCATCCAGGTCCCTCTCTCTGCCTCCTGTGATTATTTTCTTCCATCTTCTAAGTGGGATTGAAGCATCCTCACTTGGACCTTTCTTCTTGTTATGCTTCTTAAGTTCTGTGGGTTATATCCTAGCTACTCTGTATTGTTTCGATTAATATCTACTTATAAGTCAGTAAATACCCTACATGTCTTCTTGGGTCTGAGTTACCTCACAAATGATGATATTTTCTAGTTCTATCCATTTGCCTGCAAAATTCCTGATGTCCTCAGTTTTAATAGCTGAATATTATTCCATTGTGTAAATGAACCACATTTTCTGTATCCATTATTCAGTTGAGGAACGTATGGATTTTTTTCCAGCTTATAGCTATCACAAATAAGGCTGCGATGAACATAGTGGAGCATGTATCCTTATGGTATGGTGGGGAACCTTGGAGTATATTCCCTAGAGTGGTATAGCTGGGTCCTCAGGTAGAAAGAACTATTTACAATTTTCTGAGGAACTGTCAGATTGATTATCCAGAGTAGTTGTGCCAGTTTACAATTCCATCAGCAATGAAGGAGTGTTCCTCTTTCTCCACATCCTGGTCAGCTGGGTGATGTCACCTGAGGTTTTGATCTTAGACATTTTGATTGGTGTGAGGTGGAATCTCAGGGTTGGTTTGATTTGCATTCTTTGATGACTAAGGGCTTTGAACATTTCTTTAAGTGCTTCTTGGCCATTGGAGATTCTTCTGGTATGAATTCTGTTTAGCTCTGTATCCTGGTTTATTTGTTTGTTTGAGCTCTGTATCCTGGTTTATTTGTTTGTTTGTTTGTTTGTTTTTATTTTCAGATATTTACTTTACATACTTTTCAAATGTTTTCCCCTTTGGAAAACCCCATTCCATTCCCCCTCCTTCTGCCTCTATGAGGGTGTTCCCCCACCCACCCACTCATTCCTGTCTTCCCTCCCTAGCATTCCCCTACATTGGGGCATCTAACACCTTCAGGCCCAAGGGCCTCTCCTCCCACTGATGGCCAACAAGGCCCTCCTCTGCCACATATGTGGCCAGCACCATGGGTCCCCCGCATGTGTATTCTTTGGTTGGTGGTCCAGTCTCCTGGAGCTCTGGAGGGTCTGGCCAGTTGACACTGTTGATCCCTCCATGGGGCTGTAAACCCCCTCAGCTCCTTCAGTCCCTTCTCCAACTCCTGCATCCAGAACTCCATGCTCAGTCCAACAGTTGGCTGCGAGCATCCGCCTCTGTATTTGTCAGTTCTGCCGGAACCTCTCTGGAGACAACTTATCATACTTCCATCAGCAAACACTTCCCAGCATCCACATAACGTCTGGGTTTGGTGGCTATATATGCGATGTGTCCCTAGGTGGGGCAGTCTCTGGATGGCCTATGGTTTTTGGAGGTATTACTTTGTGTTCTTTATATATTTAGGATATTAGGCCTCTACTGAATGTGGAGTTAGTGAAGATATTTTTTCCCAATCTGTAGGTTGACAATTTGTCCTATTTACTATGTCCTTTATCTTACAGAAGCTTTTCAGTTTTATGAGGTTCCATTTATTATTGATCTTAGAGCCTGAGCTATTGGTGTTTTCTTTTTCAGGAAATTTCCCACTGTGCCAATGGGTTCAAGGCTTTTTCCTACTTTCTCTTCTATTATATTCAGTGTGCCTGGTTTTATGTTGAGGTGCTTTATCCACTTGCACTTGAGCTCTGAACAAGATGATAAATATAGATCAATTTTCATTCTTCTACATGAAGACCCCCAGTTAGTCCAGCACCACTTGTTGAAGATGCTTTCCTTTTCCACTGTATATTCTTGCTTCTTTGACAAAGATCAGGTGTCCATAAGAGCGTCGGTTTTTGTCTGGGTCTTGAATTCTATTTCATTTATCAATCTGTCTGACTTCATACTAATACCATTTGGTTTTTAATCACTATTTCTCTGAAATACAGCTTGATTCTGCCCAGAAGTTCTTTTAAAGTTAATAATTGTTTTGGCTATCCTGGATGTTTTGTTTTTCAATATGAAGTTGACAATTGCTTTTACCATGTCTGTTAAGAATTGTGTTGGAATTTTGATGGGATTGCATTGAATCTGTAGATTGCTTTTGATAAAATGACAATTTTTACTATTTTATTATTATTATTATTTTTTTTTTTTATTTTTGATACTTTATTTACATTTCCAGTGTCTCCTCTTTGGAAACCCCTAACCCTTCCCCCTCCCCACCTCTATGAGGGAATTCCACCTCCCACACACCCGCCCACCCATTCCCATATTCCCACCTTGACATTCCCCTTTACTGGGGCCTCTGACACCCTCAGGCCCAAGGGCCTCTCCTCTCTCCCTGATGGCCAATGAGGCCATCCTCTGCCACATGTGTGGTCCGAACCATGGGTCCATAGATGTGTATTCTTTGGTTGGTGGTCCTAACTCCAGGATGACCCGAGGGGGGGTCAGGCCCATTGATGCTGTTGCTCCATCCTCGGGGCTGCAAACTCCCTCAGCTCCTTCAGACCTTTCTCCAACTCCTCCATCTGGGACCTCACTCTCAGTCCAGCGGTTACTGTAAAGTGAAACTTGGGCATTCTGAACTTTTGGGCTAATATCCGCTTATCAGTGAGTATATATCATGTTCGTTCTTTTGTGACTGAGTTACCTCGCTCAGGATGATATTTTCAAGTTCCATCCATTTGCCTGCAAATTTCATTGTCATTGTTTTTAATAGCTGAGTAGCACTCCATTGTGTAGATATACCACATTTTCTGAATCCATTCCTCTGATGAGGGACATCTGGTTTGTTTCCAGCTTCTGGCTATTATAAATATGGCTGCTATGAACATAGTGGAGCATGTGTCTTTATTACATGTTGGAGCATCTTCTGGGTATATGCCCAGGAGGGGTATAGCTGGGTCCTCAGGTAGTATTATGTCCATTTTTCTGAGGGTCCGCCACACTGATTTCCAGAGTGGTTGTGCCAGCTTGCAATCCCACCAACAGTGGAGGAGTGTTCCTCTTTCTCCACATCCTCACCAGCATCTGCTGTCACCTGAGCTTTTGATCTTGGCCATTCTGACTGGTGTGAGGTGGCATCTCAGACTTGCTTTTATTTGCATTTCTCTGATGAGTAGGGATGTTGAGAATTTCTTTAGGTACTTCTCAGCCCTGAGAATTTCCTCAGTTGAGAATTCTCTGTTTAGCTCTGTTCCCCATTTTTTGATGGGGTTATTTGGTTTTTTGGAGTCTAACTTCTTGAGTTCTTTGTATATATTGGATATTAGCCCTCTATCGGACATAGGATTGGTTAAGATATTTTCAAAATCTGTTGGTTGCCATTTTGTCCTATTGACAGTGTCCTTTGCCTCATAGAAGCTTTTCAATTTCATGAGGTCCCCAAGCAAGTGAAAGATCTGTATGATAAGAACTTCAAGTCTCTAAAGAAAGAAATCGAAGAAGACCTCAGAAGGTGGAAAGATCTGCCATGCTCATGGATTGGAAGGATTAATATAGTAAAAATGGCCATCCTGCCAAAAGCAATCTACAAATCCAATGCAATCCCCATTAAAATTCCAACTCAATTCTTCATAGACTTAGAAAGAGCAATTCTCAAAATCATCTGGAACAACAAAAAACCCAGGATAGCAAAAGCTATCCTTAACAACAAAAGAACTTCTGAGGGAATCAGCATCCCTGATCTCAAGCTGTACTACAGAGTAGTAGTGATAAAAACTGCATGGTATTGGTACAGTTACAGGCAGGTAGATCAATGGAATAGAATTGAGGACCCAGAAATGAACCCATACACATATGGTCACTTGATTTTTGACAAAGGAGCTAAAACCACTCAGTGGAAAAAAGACAGCATTTTCAATAAATGGTGCTGGTTCAACTGGTGGGCTACATGTAGAAGAATGCAAATTGATCCATTCCTATCTCCTTGTACATAGCTCAAGTCCAAGTGGATCAAGGACCTCCACATAAAACCAGCTACACTGAATCTAATAGAAGAGAAAGTGGGGAAAACTCTCGAACACCTGGGCATGGGGGAAAAGTTCCTGAACAGAACACCAGTGGCTTATGCTCTAAGATCAAGAATAGACAAACGGGACCTCATGAAACTGCCAAGCTTCTGTAAGGCAAAGGATACTGTCAATAGGACATTTTTACTATTTCAATCCAACCAATTCATGAGCAAGGGAGATCTTTCCATCTTCTGACTTCTTCAATTTCCTTTTTTAGAGATTTGAAGATCTTGTCATATAGATCTTTCACTTGCTTCATAAGAGTTACACCAATATATTTTATACTATTTGTGACTATTGTGAACTGTGTTGTTTCCCTAATTTCTTTATCAGCTTCTTTATCATCTGTATAAAGGAAGGCTACTGATTTGTTTGAGTGGATTTTATATCTAGCAACTTTTCTAAAGTTGTTTATGAGCTGTATGAGTTCCCTGGTGGAATTTTGGGGGTCACTTATGAATACTACCATATCATCTGCAAATAGACTTTAACTTCTTTTTACCAATTTGTATACACTTGATCTTCTTTTTGCTGTCTAATTGATCTAACTAGAACTTTGTGTACTATATTGAATAAACAGGGAAAAAATGGGCAACCTTGTCTTGTCCCTGGTTTTAGTGGGATTAATTCTATTTTCTATTCATTTAATTTGATGTTGGCTATCGTTTTGCCATATATTGCTTTCATTATGTTTATGTACATGTCATTCATTCCTGATCTTTTAAAGACTTTTAAAGTAAAGGAGTGTTCTATTCTTTTAAAGGATTTTTCAGCATCTAATGAGATGATCCTGTAACTTTTCCCTTGAGTTTGTCGATATAGTGTCTTAACGTTGATGGATTTTCATATATTGAACTCTCTCTGCATCTCTGGGATGAAGTCAACTTGATGATGGTAAATGGTGGTTTTGATGTGTTCTTCGAATTGGTTTGCAAGAATTTTATTGAGTATTTTTGCATAATATTCACAATGAAAATTTTACTAAAGTTCTCTTTCTTTGTTGGGTCTTTGCATCTTTAAGTATTAGAGTAACTGTGGCTACATAAAATGAATTAGGCAGTGTTCCTTCTGTTTCTATATTGTAAAATAGTTTGAGGAGTATTGGTATTAGCTCTTTTTTGAATGTATAGAATTCTGCACTGAAACCATCTAACCCTGGGCTTTTTTGTGTTGGGAGGTTTTTAATGACTATTTCTGTTTCCTTAGTGTTTATGGGATTGTTTAGATTGTTTACCTGACCTCAGTTTAACTGTGGTACATGGAATCTGTCTAGAAATTCATTAATTTCATCTAGATTTTCCAGTTTTGTAGAGTACAGGCTTTTGTAGTAGGTTCTGATGATTTTTTTAAATTTCTTCAGTTTTTGTTATTATTCATCTCTTTTAATTTCTGACTTTGTTAATTTAATTTGGATACTGTCTCTGTGCCCTTTAGTTAGCTTGGCTAAGGTTTATCTATATTGTTGATTTTCTCAAAGAACCAACTCTTATGTTTGTTGATTCTTTGTATCTTTCCCTTCCTTGCTAACTAGTTGATTTCAGCCCTGAGTTTGACTATTTCCTGTTGTTTATTCCATATCTCTCTCTCTCTCTCTCTCTCTCTCTCTCTCTCTCTCTCTCTCTCTCTCTCTGTGTGTGTGTGTGTGTGTGTGTGTGTGTGTGTGTGTGTGTGTGTGTTTTGTTCTTACTGTTTTAGAGATTTCAGGTATGCTGTTAAGTTGCTTATACATCTCTCTAATTTCTTTTCTTTTCTTTTTCTTTTTTTTTTTTTTGGTTTTGCAAGACAGGGTTTCTCTTTATAGCCCTGGCTGTCCTAGACCTCACTCTGAAGACCAGGCTAGCCTTGAACTCAGAAATCTGCCTGTCTCTGCCTCCCAAGTGCTGGGATTAAAGGCATGCGCCACCACTGCCCGACTCTCCAATTTCTTTATGAAGGCACTTAAGTACTACAAATTTTCCTCTTAACTCTGTTTTCGTTATATTCCATAAGATTGTGTATGCTGTGTCTTCATTTTCATTAAGTACTACAAAGCATTTAATTTCTTTCTTTAATTCTTCCCTGACTAAGTTATCATTGAGTAGAGAGTTGTTCTCTTTATATGAGTATGTGGGCTTTCTGTTGTTTTTGTTGATACAGAAGTTCTGCCTTAGTTCATGGTGATCTGAGAGAATGCATAAAATTATTTCAATTTTCTTGTATCTTTTGAGGCTTGTTTTGTGTTTGATTATATGGTCAGTTTTAGAGAAGTTACCATGAGTTGCTGAAGCAGAGGCATGAATATTATCATCTGCAATCCCAACACATCTGTGAAACTGGAAACCAGAAATAGGAAATCTACATGGAATATTCTAAAATCCAGTTAGTTTGAATCCTGCTAGAGAGAAAGTGTTTCAAAAGCAAGAATAAGACTTCCTGGCCATCTCTACCCACATTTTCATGACTGTTGTTCTAGATCAGCTCCTATTCAGTCAGTCATGTTGGTGAGACTATACTGTTGTAGTTGCTGAGATTTCTAGGAGACGCAATCTCATATCAAGCTTCCTCTTTTCCTAGCTCTTAGAATCTTTATGACCTTTCCCCTCCATATTCCCAGAGCTTCAGATGATGAAGTTATATTGAAGATGTGTTTGTTAGGACTAGACTTGACAACTCTGCCTTTTACTGGTTGTGTTTTTTTTTTTTTTTTTTTTTTTTTTTTTTTTAGTGGTCTCTAACTGTTGTAAAAAGAAGTTTCATTGGTGAGGGATGTAATTAGCAATGATGCTGGTTTTATAAAATGTTGGTTGTTGTGTTTTCTCCAAAACTGTTGGCTTCACCAGCCCTGGATAGTTGGTTATTTCCAATACCAGGAATCTTTTCACTCCTGTTGTACAGTCTTAAGTAGAACCAGAAAGCTAGAGGTTACCACCAAGTTATGAATGACAGTACTTTAACCTTAAGGTTATCGTGTCATTTTAGTCAATGTGTAGTTCATAGGTATCATAGTTAAGTAGAAATTTTGGTTCCTGCCCTTCTTTGAAAGCTTGCATAGTATCTTCTGGTACAATGAAAGCTAGTCTTCAGAGAGGAGGCATTCAGATCAGTCCTTCGTCAAAGAATTATGAGTCCAGTGTCTGAAGTTTATAGACTTTTCAGCAATAGGGCCTTGCATGCTACTTCTGGGGAATAAGTAATGGCAATATCAATAGTCTGTGATGTTCTGGGAGGGCACTTAGGATTGCTGACAGTCAGAGAAATACTCTACCACCTAAAATGGCCACCAACTTGTTATTAAATACTAAATGGTCATCACTGAAAGCACACACACACACACACACACACACACACACACACACACACACAACTTCCACATATATACATTCCATATATAACAAAGGAAGTTGTATTTTTATATTAGAAATACACATGTACACACACACATGTATGTGTAACAACTAATGAAAAAGAAGGCAATAAGCTTGAAGTACAGCAAGAAGGACTGTAAAGGGGAGTTTGGACAGAAGAGAGTGAAAGGGGAAATATGTAATTATATTGTAATTTCAAAGAAATGAACAGACAGTAAACAAGGAGGTGAAGACTAACTTGTGAAAGTCTGCCTATGATCTCCACAGTACTCTGTGGCATGCCCCACCCCGCCCCCCCCGAGAGAGAGAGAGAGAGAGAGAGAGAGAGAGAGAGAGAGAGAGAATGAATGAATGAGTGAGTTGTGTAAAGACAAACAAACAAAAACCTCTATTAAAATCTGAGAAAAAATTAGATATTTTTACTACTAATCACATTCCATGCTCCCATTTACTTCAGTTTTGGACATTCGGTAGAAAGAGATGTTTAGTGTACTTTATACAGTTAAGGTACAAAGATCCATCAAACACCTGTCATAAAAACCCACCATGTGGTTGATTTATTTCAAAACATAGTTTTAGAGAACTTAGCCCATAGTCACATGTTTCACTACTGAGAGCCTGAGGTGAAGCAGACCATCATGGTAAGAAGTATGTGACCAAGAAAAGGGATTGCCTCATGGTAATCGGAAAGAAAATGAGCAGAAGACTCTAGAGTCCCACTATTCCTTTCAATGGCTTTCTCACAATAACCTACATCTTGTAACATACATAATTTCCTGCATTTTTTTCATTTCTGAGTATCACAATATTATACAGAGCAAGCCTATATACTTGTACCCTGGAGTATACCCACTTTCGAAGTGTGACAAGGTATAAGAAGCCTTCCTTTAACTATTGTGCATATAATAAGTAACAGTTACACACATAAAATAGTGACTACATGGTAAGTAACCATTCAGGAAATGATAAGTCTGTTCTCTCTCTAGTTTCTCCATTTCCAAAGTTCTTTTACCAAATGTTTGCCCCAATGGATTATTCTTTGAGGCATTCAATAGTAATGTATTCTTCGAACCTTGTACTTGTACTGTCCAAAATGTATTAGTGGAGCTTAATGGTTTAAAACCTTTAAAAAGGTGGTTGGAGAGATGACTCAGTAGTTAAAAGTATTGCCTGCTTTCCCAGAAGTCCCTGCTTTGAATCCAAGTACACACAAGGCAGCTCACAACCATCTGTTATTCCAGCTCCAGGGGAAAGGATGCCCTCTTTTGATTTCCAGGCACACATGTATTACATAGAAATGCATACAAGTAAAACACCCGTGCACATAAAATACTATGTTTTAATTATTTTTAATTTCTGAAATAAAAATATAGGAAGTATAGACACGTCACCATTGAGTATAATTTTTTTTTATAATTTCAAAGCATCCAGGTTTTAACATTCAATGTAAGCACTAATGAACATATAACAGCTATAAATTGTGAAACTTTGTGCATCGATAAGGATTGCACTTTAAATCTTATTTTTAATTGTTTTCTTTTTAACTACTATTAATAGCATTTTGACAAAGTTATACATGTAGAAAATACATTCTAACTATCCTAGGCACCGATTCATGTACTCCTCTTGCTCTTCATGATGCCCACTCCTTCCCTGGGTCCCCTTCTCACTTTCTTCTAACTTTGTTTGTCCTGTAACTCACTTGGTTTAACCAGGGCTTTCTATGTGACCATGGGCTTAAAACTACCCACTGCACTGGAGCCTGGTAGACTAAGGAGTGACTGCACAGTTGGAGCCGGTGACAGCTTCTTCCCAGGAATCCATCTGTAGAATGGGCATGGTGTCTGAACATTGTCTTAATTCATTCAGGCCTTGAAATAGTCTTCTGTGTGTGCAATTACAGGGGCTATGAGATCATAATTGCAATGGCTGTGTCATGCCCAAAGATAGTATTACACAATGTTTCTCCTTAGTTTCCAGCTCTTAAAATCTTTTTTTCCCATCTAGGGGGTGTTCCCAGAGCATTAAAGAAGGTGTTTTAAATGTGTTAATAGGGCTGAAAACACAACTATCATCTATTCTAAGCACTTTTATAAGCCATGATTCTTTGCATTTTCCTCAGTTCACTGCCTAAAGATGCTTCTCTGATTAAAGCTTAGTGTAGCAATTGTCTGTCAGTACAAACATAAATACTTGAAAAGCAGTTTGGGACCATATAATTGTAGCCAAATGGTGATAGTAAGTACCACATATATCCTCAGACCTCCAGCTGTAGATATTTTTACTGTGTTTAACCGTACCAAAGACTTAAATAATGGAATATTATTCAGTTGTTAAGAAAAATGAGATTATAAAATCTTCAGGTAAATGGATGGAACCAAAATTATCATCATGAGTGAGGTAAAACAGACAGAGAAAGGTATTGCATCTTTTCCCTTAGTTGTCGATATTACCTTTATGTTTCAGATATCCATTTTGTTTAGAATACCTACAGAGTTTGGATAGCTAGTAAGGGACAAAAGACAGGCGGGCAACTACAAAGCAAGGGAAAATAGAGTAGACTGTCCTAATTGCATAAAATATAATTTGAATAGAAAACTTAATGTGGCATACAAATGAAGGTAAGCATTAAGAAAGAACAATGGGAAGTGGTAATTAACACCAAATGGCCTTTGAAAAGCCATTTTTAAACCAACTACTATAGAAGCTCCCTAAAGTATGTATATACATATAGAATTTACATGAAGTTACCATATAATGTGGAGACAGTACCCTGCTAGGCATCAAATGCTACCAAAATAAATCCTCAGTACTATAAATGGACTAAATCTTTTTAAAAATATCCTTTTTATTTATATTTTATTATAATATACATCTACCTACTCTCCTCTGTCCAAACATTTCTATATACCTCTCCCCATGGTCCTTCAAACACATGGCTTCTGTTTTTTATAAAATTGTTATTGAATGCATATATGTACACACACAAACACACACACACACACACACACACACACACACACACACACACACACAACCCTAAGTAAAACTTGTTCAGTCTATATAATGTTACATGTTTAAGGGCTGATCTCTTGGCACTGGACAAGTTGTGTACTCTTTTCTTTGTGTACGTTTGAAGGCTGTTGGACTTTTTCCTGTCCAGTTTGATACCTCCATTGGTTTATACCTTGTTCAACTTATATTTGGACACTCATGCTGATGAGACATACTTTATGAGTGTAGCTTCTGACATGCTAGGAGAAACAATCTCAACGCAAACACTCTGACCCTTTGTCTTTTAAAATCTTTCTACCACTCTTCCATAATACTCCCATAGCTTTATGTGCAAGAGTGTTTTATAGATGTATTAATTGGGACTAGGCTTCACAACTCTGTATTTTGGTGCAGATTTTCTGTAGTGGTCTCCGTCTGTTGCAAAGAAATATTTCCTTGGTAAGGAGTGAAGACTATACTTTACTGTGCATATAAGGAAAAATGGTAACACCTTTTTGAATCAGTTGACAACGGGGTCCCATAGCCCAGCCCCCTTCAAAAAATTACAGGGTATTGCAAATATTAGTGTTTGCTTCACAGAAGACACTGCTAAATCCCTGTTGCTGAAGTCTCCACCTATTTATGGCATAGAACACTGAAGAAAAATAACTCATAAACAAAGCTTTATCCCTACTGGGCGGCATTCACAATGCTAGACAATTTATGCATGCTATTAGAGGAAAAAAGAAATTGTCAATATTACCCATTACACTGTGAGCTACAATAATGGCCTGACTGCAGGATATGACCACTGGTAAAATACAGCCATGAATGTTCATGAACTAATCAATTACTTTTTGCTTGGTTTTAAGGCCAAGTCTGTGAGATAGAACCTGTACCTGATACTGTTAAGGAGGCAAAGAACCTGAGACTAGGTAGGTCTTGCACTCTGGATGAATACAATTATTTTGCAAAATGCACATAGCAATAAAATGATTCCTAATGACATATTGTAATACATATAGATCACTGAATCTTCCAGTGCCCACCAGAAAATCTGATCCCTTTAGTAGACAACAAGCAACACTAAGAACCACAACTGGAGAAGGCATAGAGAGTAAGAAACATTGTTATGCCTATCCTTGAATAAGATGCTTTTATCATACCCTTCCCTTTTATTACAAAGCTCTTGGATCTACGTGGAAGAGGAGCCAAAATGTTGTAAGAAGCAGAGGTGGTACACAAATTTAAGGTAGCAGCATTTTTCAGACAAAATATAGAAGAAACACATACGAATTCACAGAGAATATAACAGAATAAACAATCTCTGGAGAAGATCAAGCCAAGTCAAAATAAATGAGAACAGAGAAGGAGAAATTACCATAAATTCTTACCCCTTAGTCAAGAAGGTATTTGCAATTGATTTCTACTGAAGGGGAGGAACTAAATTCTATACAATGGAGAGAATTCTCTAAAATTGAGGGAAACTGGTTATATCCACTGGACTCCTGACTAAATCCAATTCTCAAGAATGATTGGTTATCGTAGTCAGAAATGGTTAGATTCAGTTTACTTTAGTTTTTTTGTATTTAAGAGAGATAAACATCATGAAGTTAGGTGCCTAGAAAGTAAAGAAACTTTGACCAGATTTGGGAAAACCAAAATTTGACAAAACTATATTGTATGAAATTCTCAAATAATAAATAAAAAAGAAAACAAAGAAATTATGCAATATTTTAGTTCAAGCAAATATTGATATATCCAATTTAATTTTTTTATTTTTGATACTTTATTTACATTTCAAATGTTTTCCCCTTTCCAGGTTTCCCCTTTGGAAACCCCCTATCTCATTTCCCCTCCCCCTGCCTCTATGAGGGTGCTCACCCACCTACCCACTCACTCCTATCTTTCCTCCCTGGCATTCCCCTATACTGGGTCATCAAACATCCTCCTACTGATGGCCAACAAGGCCTTCCTCTGCCACATATGTGGCCAGCGCCAAGGGTCCCTCCATGTGTATTCTTTGGTTAGTGGTCCAGTCTCCAAGAGCACCTAGGAGGGCCTGACCAGTTGACAATATTGCTCCCTCCCCGGGGCTGCAAACTCCCTCAGCTCCTTCAGTCCCTACTCTAACTCCTCCATCTGGGACCCCACACTAGTCCAAGAGTTGCTATGAATTGAATCTCGGGTATTCCGAACTTTTGGGCTAATATCCACTTATCAATGAGTACATACCATGTTTGTTCTTTTGTGACAGAGTTACCTCACTCAGGGTGGTATTTTCAAGTTCCATCCATTTGCCTGAGAATTTCATGAACTCATTGTTTTTAATAGCTGAGAAATATTCCACTGTGTAAATGTACCACATTTTCTGTATCCATTCCTCTGTTGAGGGACATCTGGGTCATTTCAAGCATCTGGCTATTATAAATATGGCTGCTATGAACATAGTGGAGCATATGTCCCTATTACATGTTGGAGAATCTTCTGGGTATATGCTCAGGAGTGGTATAACTGAGTCCTCAGGTAGTATTATGTCCAATTATCTGAGGGTCCACCAAACTGATTTCCAGAGTGGTTGTACCAGCTTGCAGTCCCTCCAGCAATGGAGGAGAGTTCCTCTTTCTCCACATCCTTGCCAGCATCTGCAGTCACCTGAGTTTTTTATTTTAGCCATTCTGACTGGTGTGAGGTAGAATCTCAGGGTTGTTTTGATTTGCATTTCTGTGATGACTAAGGATATTGAACATTTCTTTAGGTGCTTTTTAGCCCTTTGAGTTTTCTCAGTTGAGAATTCTCTGTTGAGCTCTGTTCTCCATTTTTGATAGTGTTTTTTGGTTCTCTGGAGTTGAACTTCTTGAGTTCTTTGTATATATTGAATAATAGCCCTCTGTCAGAGGTAGGATTGGTAAAGATTTTTTCCCAATCTGTTGGTTGCCATTTTGTCATATTGACAGTGTCCTTTGCCTTACAGAAGCGTTCAAATTTTATGAGATCTCATTTGTAGATTCTTGATCTTAGAACATAAGCCATTGGTGGACTGTTCAGGACCTTTTTCTTATGCCCATGTGTTCGAGATTTTCCCCACTTTCTCTTCTATTAGATTCAGTGTAACCGATTTTATGTGAAGGTCCTTGATCCACTTGGACTTGAGCTTTATACAGGGAGGTGGATATGGATCAATTTGCATTCTTCTACATGTTGACCACCAGTTGAACCAGAACCATTTGTTGAAAATGCTGTCTTTTTTCCACTGGATGGTTTTAGCTCCTTTGTCAAAGATCAAGTGACCTTAGGTGTGTGAGTTCATTTCTGGGACTTCAATTCTATTCCATTGATTGACCTGCCTGTCACTGTACCAATACCATGCAGTTTTTATCACTATTGCTCTGTAGTACAGCTTGAGGTCAGGGATACTGATTCCCCCAGAAGTTCTTTTATTGTTGGGAATAGTTTTTGCTCTCCTGGGTTTTTTGTTGTTCCAAATGAATTTGAGAATTGCTCTTTCTAAGTCTATGAAGAATTGAGTTGGAATTTTGGTTGGGATTGCATTTAATCTGTAGATTGCTTTTGGCAAGATGGTCATTTTTACTTTATTAATCCTGCCAATCCATGAGCATGGGAAATCTTTCCATCTTCTGAGGTCTTCTATGATTTCTTTCTTCAGAGACTTGAAGTTCTGTTTATACAGATCTTTCACTTGTTTGTTTAGAGTCACACCAAAATACTTTATATTGTTTGTGACTATTGTGAAAGGTGTCATCTCCATTATTTCTTTCACTGTTTTCTCCATTATTTCTTTTCCTGTTTGTCCTTCAAGTATAGGAAGGCTACTGATTTGTTTGAGTTAATTTTATATCCGGCCACTTTGCTGGAGTTGTTTATCAGCTGTAGCACTTCCCTGGTGGAGTTTTTTTTGGGTCACTTAAGTGTATGATCATATCATCTGCAAATAGTGATATCTTGATTTCTTCCTTTCCAATTTGTATCCCTTTGACCTCCTTTTGTTGTCTAATTGCTCTAGCTAAAAATTCAAGTTCTATATTGAATAGACGGGGGGGGGGGGGGCAGCCTTGTATAGTCCCTGATTTTAGTGGGATTGCTTTAAGTTTCTCTCCCTTTAGTTTGATGTTGGCTACTGGTTTGCTATATATTGCTTTTACTATTTTCAGATATGGGCGTTGAATTCCTGATCTTTCCAAGACTTTTATCATGAAGGGATATTGAATTTTGTTAAATGTTTTTTCAGCATCTAATGAAATGACCATGTGTTTTTTTTTCTTTGAGTTTGTTTATGTAGTGGATTACATTACTGGATTTCCGGGTATTGAACCATCTCTGCATCCCTGGGATGAAGCCTGCGTGATCATGGTGAATGATCATTTTGATGTCTTCTTGGATTAGGTTTGCAAGAACTTTATTGAGTATTTTTGAATCGATATTCATAAGGAAATTGGTCTGAAGTTTTCTTCTCTTTGTTGGGTCTTTGTGAGGTTTTGGTATCAGTGTAACTGTGGCCTCATAGAAGGAATTGTGTAGTGTTCCTTCTGTTTCTGTTTTGTGGAATAGATTGAAGACTATTGGTATTAGGTCTTCTTTGAAGGTCTGATAGAATTATGCATTAAACCCATATGGTCCTGGGCTTTTTTTGGTTGGGAGACTTTTAATGACTGCTTCTATTTCTTTAAGGTTAAGGAACTGTTTAGATGGTTTATCTGATCCTGACTTAACTTTGGTATTTGGTATCTGTCTAGAAAATTGTCCATTTCATCCACACTTTCCAATTTTGTTGAATATAGACTTTATATAGGATCTGATGGTTTTTTGAATTTACTCAGAATCTGTTATATCTCCCTTTCCATTTCTGATTTTGTTAATTTGGATACTGTCTGTGCATTCAGGTCAGTCTGGCTAAGGGTTTATCTATTTTGTTGATTTTCTCAAAGAACGAGCTCCTCATTTTGTTGATATTTTGTATAGTTCTTTCTGTTTCTACTTGGTTGATGTCAGCCCTGAGTCTGATAATTTCTTGCCTTCTACTCCTCTTGGGTGTATTAACTTCTTTGTGTTCTAGAGCTTTCAGGTGTGCTGTTAAGGTGCTAGTGTATGCTCTTTCCAGTTTCTTTTTGGAGGCGCTCAGAGCTATGAATTTTCCTCTTAACACTGCTTTCATTGTGTCCCCTAGGTTTGGGTATGTTGTACTTTAATTTTCATTAAATTCTAGGATGTCTTTAATTTCTTTCTTTATTTCTTCCTTGACTAAGTTATCATTGAGTAGAGCGTTGCTCAGCTTCAATGTGTATGTGGGCTTTCTATTGTTGTTGCCACTGAAGTCCAACCTTAATCAGTAGTGATCTGATAGGAGGCATGGGATTATTTCAGTCTTCTTATATCTGTTGATGTTTGTTTTGTGATTGATTATATGGTCAGTTTGGGAGAAGGTACCATGAGGTGCTGAGAAGAAGGTATATTTTTTTGATTTAGGATGAAATGTTCTATAGATACCTGTGAAATCCATTTGGTCCATAACTTCTGTTAGTTTCACTGTGTCTCTGTTTAGTTTGTGTTTCTAAGATCTGTTCATTGATGAAAGAGGGGTGTTGACGTTTCCCACTATTATTGTGTGAGGTGCAATGTGTGCTTTGAGCTTTAGTAAAGTTTCTTTTATGAGTGTGGTTGCCCTGGCATTTGGAACATAGATTTTTCAGAATTGAGAGTTCTTCTTGGTAGATTTTTTCTTTGATGAAGATGAAGTGTCCTTCCTTAGTTTTTTGATGACTTTTGGTTGAAAGTCAATTTTATCCTATATTGGAATAGCTACTCCAGCCTGTTTCTTGAGACCATTTGAATGGAAAATTGTTTTTCAGCCCTTTACTCTGAGGTAGTGTTTGTCTTTAACACTGAGGTGAGTTTCCTGTATGCAGCAAAATGCTGGGTCCTGTTTATGCATCTCTTCTGTTAGTCTTTATCTTTTTATTGGGGAATTGAGTCCATTGATGTTAAGAGATATTTAGGAATAGTGATTGCTGCTTCCTGTTGTCTTCGATGTTATTTTTATATTTGTGTGGCTATCTTCTTTTCAGTTTGTTGAACGATTACTTTCTTGCTTTTTCTAGGGTGTACTTTCCCTCCTTGTATTGGTGTTTTCCATCTATTATCCTTTGTAGGGTTGTTTTTGTGGAAACATATTGTGTTAATTTGGTTTTGTCATAGAATATCTTGGTTTCACCATCTATGGTAATTGAGAGTTTTGCTGGGTTCAGCAGCCAGGGCTGGCAGTTGTGTTCTCTTAGGGTCTGTATGACATTTATCCAGGATCTTCTAGCTTTCATAGTCCTTGGTGAGAAGTCTTGTTTAATTCTGATAAGTCTGCCTTTATATGTTACTTGGCCTTTTTCTTTTACTGCTTTTAACATTCTTTCCTTATTTTGTGCATTTGGTGTTTCGACTATTATGTGATGGGAGGAATTTCTTTTCTGGTCCATTCTATTTGGAATTCTCTAGGCTTCTTGAATGCTTATGTTCATCTCTTCATTTTGGTTAATGAAGTTTTCTTCTCTAATTTTGTTGAAGATATTTACTGGCCCTTTAAATTGGGAATCTTCACTCTCTTCTATACCTATTATCCTTAGGTTTAGTCTTCTCATTGTGTCCTGTATTTCCTGGATGTTTTAGGTTAGGAGCTTTTTGCATTTTGCATTTTCTTTGACTGTTATTTCAATATTTTCTATGATATCTTCTGCACCTAAGATTCTCTTTTATCTCTTGCATTCTGTTGATGATGACTGCATTTATGACTCCTGATCTCTTTCCTAAGTTTTCTATTTCCAGAGTTGTCTCCCTCTGTGATTTCTTTAATTTTTCTATTTCCATTTTTAGATCCTGGTTGCTTTTCTTCATTTCCTTTGCCTGTTTGATTGTGTTTTCCTATATTTCCTCTTTAGGGGCTTCTAGCTCTTTACCTGTGTTCTTTTATATTTCTTTAAGTGAGTGATTTATTTCCTTTTTAAAGTCTTCTATCATCATTATGAGATGTAATTTTAAAACTGAGTCTTCCTTTTCTGGTGTGTTGGAGTATCCAGGGCTCATTGTGGTGTGAGAGCTGGGTTCTGATGATGCCAAGTTGCCTTCATTTCTCTTCCTTATGTTCTTGTCCTTGCCTTTCGACATTTGGTTATCTCTGGTGTTAGCTGGTCTTGCTGTCTCTGACTGTGACTTGTCCCTCTTGCAAGCCTCTGCGTCAATACTCCTTGGAGACCAGCTCTCTCTGAGAGGAATTTGGGTTTGGAGATCTGTGGTCCAGGGTCAGCTCTGGGTTGCAGAGAGAAACCAGAAGGATCCTGTCCCCCTCCATTCCTTGGTTCCTGTGTCCTGATGGCTCTGCAAGGGTCCCTCTTGATCGAGGAATTTGAACAGAAGTGGTGGTCTTGCCTGTGCTCTTAGGTGTGTCGGCATTCCTGAGATACCAGCTCTCTCAGGCCATTATTTGAGTATGGAGCCCTGTGTCACAGGATCAGTACCCTGGCAGCTGAATGAAACCAGAAGGTCACTCCTCAGGCCCTGTGTCCTGAGGGTTCCGGGAGGGTCCCTCTGAGCAGAAGTACTGGCCTTACCCCCGCTCACAGGCTTGTCCACACTCCTGGGAGGCTAGTTCTTTCCCTGCGCTATTTGGGTATGGAACCATGTGGCACAGGTCATATGCATAAACTGGAAGGCTCCTGTCTCAGGCTGCAACTTGGTCCCCGTGTCCTGAGGGTTCAGGGTGGGTCCCGCTGAGCAGTGGTGCTGGTCTTGCCTCCACTCACAGGCTGGTCCACAATCCTGGGAGGTTAGCTTTCTCCCAGTGCTATTTAGCTATGGAGCCCTGTGGCACAGGCTGAGGTCTACAGCCACAGATGGAAACTGGAAGGCTCCTGTCTGATATATCCAATTTTATAAACAAATGGCTTCTGGATACAAAAAGGATACAAATGTCTTGACGTAGCATTAGTAAAATATTTAATTTCTTAATGTCATTAACTTAGAGATCCTTGTTTAAAAACTCAATAACGAAACTTTATAGTAAAACTGAATATAGTTCATATATAATTAACAGATATTCCAAAAAGTAGCTATTAAAAGTTCATTTGCTTTTACAGTCAAGGAATTTTTCCAACATATTTTATATCAAAACTCATCGTAAAAACAAACAAAAAAATTCTCAAAGAAATAAAAATCTATGCCCCCCACCCCCTGTTAATATGTCTTTTAAATATTCTTTTGTTCTTTGTCCTATACTTCTTAATCAAAGGTTTCGTCTCTTGAAAGCAGGGATTACACTTTAAACAACTTGTCAGCAATCAAATAGTTTTGATTTAAATATTTGTTCCATCCCCCCTTTCTTTAATACTTGATACACAAGCTCAACATAAGGCAAATATTTTCCTGGTTTTGGCTACATTGTTCTCACTCATCTCTTCCTTGAGAGTTCCCTCTCTCTTATCAGATAAATGACTGCAGCTTCCTGTTCAAGCCTCACTTGTTTACTGCTTTAGGTAGAAAAATCTAGGAAAATGGAGTCTAAAAATGGGTCAGATTAAAGTCTCATTAAATATTCAATTTAAACTCTGAAGGTGAAACAGAACCAAAAGATTTAAATGTATAATCTCAAGGACAAGGTGCATGTGGCAAAACCATGTTTTCTCTTAGAAGCATGTAAACAAGTAACAATAGCCAGGTATAATAATAATACGAAATAAAGTTACTACTGTCTGTTACACTTGGGAGGGGCACAGAATTACATTCCAAGAACAGTTCACTGTTTTTGAGTAAACTGAGATCACAAGACTCTTATCTTCCTCTTGCTTTCTTCGAGTTGTCTCATGAGTACTCAGTATACTCTTCACATGATTCCATCCTTAGATTATATTCCAGAGAGAAAAGAGAGAGAGAGAGAGAGAGAGAGAGAGAGAGAGAGAGAGAGAGAGAGAGAGAAGTGTTGTTTAAATCCTAAGACATTATAGGGATTAATAACCTTAAAGAAAATATTTAAATGATATATAATATAGCAAAATTATAATTTCTGTACAAAATAAATTAAAAGCTAATACAAGATAACACTATTAAATTTTTGCAAAGATAAGAAGGAAAAGAAAACTTTATAGGTTGTTTTTGGAGATGTAATTTAGGTTAATCAGTTTGGAAATCTGTACAGAGGGTTCTGAGTGAAATAAAAGAAGAATTGTCATATGGTCTGCTATACTGTGTCTAGATATACATCAGCAAAAAAATCAAAGTAAGCACTCTGAAGTTTATATCCTATTTTTCTTTATTGTTATTACATATTTGTGTGTATAAGTATGCATGATATATAAATTCAATTTGCTGAATTTCATTTAGTTGTCTGTGTTTATATGGTTTCAGGGCTAACCACTATGTATTGGATAACTGGTTACTGGTCTCATCTCTTCTTAGTAATTATTAATTCCCTGTAGTTTTTGTGTTAGAGTGGAACCTCAGGCAATATTTCTCCCATCTGAATTAACACATGTACTGATATTGACATTCTTCCAATAGTGTGTATATGTAGACATTTCTAGAACAGACTTTTGAAAAATTGGTCATCTTCTTTAGAAATCATGGAGATACATATTGAAACTTCCTTTGGGCTTCATCTTATCTCAGGAAGACTGTATAAATTCAACAAACAACTAACAGTAAATGGCAGAAAAGTTTTAGAGAAAAGACAACCCTTATTTACTGTGGATGGAATGCAGATTGGTTCAGCTACTCTTGAAGCCAGCATAGATAATCCTCAAGAAACTAAAAATGACTCTATCATATGATGACCAGCTGCACCATTACTCAACATTCTCCAGAAGGAATTGACATACTACTTCTCAGGCATTTTGTCAGCAGTGTTGATTTATACTGTATTTACAATACTTTGCAAGTCTAAATTCCTCTCAACAAATGGATGGGAAGCATAATGTGCTATAACAACAAACAATTGGATAATGGGTATAAATTATGAACAATAAAATATTATTTAGCTATATTGAAAAATGAAATTTTCAGGTAAACGGAAGAATCTAGAAAGCATTATATTTAGTGAGGTAACCCAGGCCTAGACAAACACTCTGTGTGGTCTCTTATCAGTAGTTTCTAGTTCCAAATCTTCAGGTGTAAGTACACAATATGTAGTAACTACAGAAATCAGAAAATGGATCCTAGATGGGGTGAGGATTTTGGGAGGTATCATATATCACAAGCAATAGGTGATATGAAGTGGGAAATAGAAAAATGAGGAGGATGAAAAGAAGTCAATGCTGAAATAGAAGGATAGAGGATAGACTAATAGCATTAAGGTTGTTTGATAAAACCACAAGGGATTATAACATTTTTTATTTACCCAAAAGCACAGACAATACATATGTTGGGATGTGTGTGAGAGAGACGGGAGTGAGAAAGAGAAAGAGAGGGGGGGAGGAAAGAGGGAGAAAGAGACTGACAGAGACACAGAGAGAAAGTGTGTGTGTGTGTGTGTGTGTGTGTGTGTGTGTGTGTGTGTGTGTGTGTGTGTGTGTAGACCAGGTTTTAATATATAACATTATCTGTCTGGCTTGGACCATGATATGTATACTGGCCTTGAACTCACAGAGATCGACCTGCATCTGTATCTCAAGTGTTAGGATTAAAGGTGTACCATACTACTACTGGCATATGTATCAGTGGAAGTTATGCCACTTGTATTGACAATGCTCATCACTAGAAAAATGAAGTTGAGACAAGCAGAAGAAACTAGTAACTGGTTATCCAATACATAGTGGTAAGCCCTGAAGCCATATAAACACAAAAAACTAAATAAGATTCAGTAGATTGAATTTATATATCATGCATACATAACAATAATAAATGATAATAGGATATCATTTTGAAAGGTGAGGGTATGGAAGGAGTTGGAGGGAGGGGCTTTGGAGTTGTTGGAGGGAGGACAGGGAAGGGAGAAAGTGATACCATCACATTTTAATTAAAATTTTAAAAAATAATGACATGAAATCAAAAGGGAGGTGAAGTCAGGAAGGGGAAGAGGATAAATATGAACCAGTATGCATTATAAAGACATGGAAATGCTATTTAAAAACATTATATTACCATGAACATAAATTAATAAAAACTCATTAGTTGTGAACTTTAGCAGTATTTTGGGGTTATTTGTTCAGTTCCATTGTTTCATTTCTCTTTTAATGCCAATATCACAATGTCATGATTGCCATAGATTTAGATTAGAGAGAGCTACCATGTGAATGCTGGAAATAGAACGCCAGCCCTCTGAAAGTGGCAAATATTGTATTGTGATGAGATGTCCTGAGTCTGTTCACTGCTTGGGTAGAATGAACATTTTATCAGTATGGATACTTCCAAATATTGTGAAAGTCCAAATTAATACTTCTCTCAAGAAAGCATAAAAATGACTCAGACATAAAAAACTGCTAAAATATTACTAATCATTGGGTGAAATGCAACTTAAAACAACATGGCATTACCATTTCTTTATACTTAGAATAGCTAATAGCAAAAGTGGAAAAAGTAACAAATAATGGGAGAACATGGAGAAAAAAGAATTCTTATACATTGCAAAAATGCATACTACTGCAATCATAGACAATGCTACCAATAACTCTGCAAAAAAGTAAAACATATAAAAATCATGTGATTAATTTAAAGTGATTCAATTTATGTAACTTTGATAATGTTTTATGACCTAATTTTAAATAATAGGTTCAGAGTAATGATAACAACAGTTAATTTACTACTCAGCATGTGTCTTTTCTGGCCTAAGAATAGAGTCTTATTAAAGGAAGGATTACTGGTTTATTTTATTATTTTAGATCTATAAAGCTGAGTTCTGTCTGTTTTTTCTTCAAATCCAACAAAAGCTTTTATGTAAAATTACAATATAGTTGATCATGATGTCTTAAACTTCATTTGTTTCCTCTGAAGGATACAAAATAAAGAAAAGCTATAAAACATGCATAAAAGTTAATCACAAACTGTTTAAAAATTCTGAAGTTATAAACAAGAGTAGAATTCATTAATTTTAATACACATAAATAAAATATGTCTATGAGTGTATTAGGAAGTGCTTCACATTAAGTTACTAATATGAGAGCATCAAGAATTAATACATGATGTTTCTTTTACTTATTTAAATTAAATTGAACTTGACAATTTTAAACATGTATGTAATGCATTCTGATTCCTTTCAACTTTTTTATGTATCCTATCTTGCACCCCAAAGAGCCTCCCCTACATTTATATCTCTCTCTCCTCTCTCTCTGCCTCTCTCTCTCTCTCTCTCTCTCTCTCTCTCTCTCTCTCTCTCTCTGTGACATTAATTTTTAAATAGGTATATCTGTAAAATGGAACTATTCATTTGGAAACAAGGAGTTCCTCGTTAATCTAATAGATACATAAATGAAGAAAATGATTGACCCTGCCCTAGAATCCATCAATACTCAATAGTCCTGTTATGATGACTGAGGGACCATAGAGTTGTGGCTGACAATAACAGATTCCTGACTGCTTCTTTAAAGAACTACTGTATAGTAAACATAGTTTCTTAGATTGCATCACAATTGTTGTGATAAAATATTGACCAAGAACATCTTGAAGAAGGGAAAGAATTATTTGACTTACTAGTTAGAGTTCACAATAGAGGGTGAAAAATGAAAAACTCAGAGTAGAAACTTGAAGCAGAAACTGAAGTATAGATCATGGAATAGTACAGCATAATGAATTTCTGCCAGTCTCATACTCAACTTTGTTATACAACCCAAGACCTTGCCCAAGTGGTACCACTGAAGTGGGTTGGCCCCTACTCCATTAACTAGCAATTAGGAAATGCCATACACATACTCATCAATTCCTCCTCCTTTCCCTTCAGAAAGGTTGAGGCCATCTATGGTTATCAACACACATGGCATATCAGATTGCAATTAGACTAGGATCATTACCTCTATATTACTGGACAAAGCAATCTAATAGGAAGAAATGGTCTCACAGTAGTCAAAAGAGTCACGGACAGGCGCCACTCCTAATGTTAGAAATCCTACAATAATATTAAAGTATACAACATAAACACAAGTGAGAGCACATGCTGGCAAGAATGTAGAGCAAGGGAACACTCCTGCATTGCTAGTGGAAATGCAAACCTGTATAGTCGCTTTTAGAAATCAATGTGACTTAATGAAATTTGCAGGCAAATGGATGGGACTTGAAAATATCATTCTGAGTGAGGTAACTCAGTCACAAAAGAACGAACATGGTACGTACTCACTGATAAGTGGATATTAGCCCAAAAGTTCGGGATACCCAAGTTTCACTTTACAGTAACCGCTGGACTGAGAGTGAGGTCCCAGATGGAGGAGTTGGAGAAGGGACTGAATGACCTGAGGGAGTCTGCAGCCCCATGGAGGGAGCAACAGTGTCAACGGGCCTGACCCCCCCCCCCCCGGTCGTCCTGGAGTTTGGACCACCAACCAAAGAATACACATCTATGGACACATGGTTCAGATCACATATGTGGCAGAGGATGGCCTCGTTGGCCATCAGGAAGAGAGGAGAGGCCCTTGGGCCTGAGGGTGTTAGAGGCCCCAGTAAAGGGGAATGTCAAGGTGGGAATATGGGAGTGGGTGTGTGGGTGGGTGGGAGGTGGAATACCCTCATAGAGGCGGGGGAGAGGGAGGGGATAGGGGGTTTCCAAAGAGGAGACCTAGAAAGGAGGAAACATTGGAAATGTAAATAAAGTATCAAAAAATAAAAATAAAAAAATTAATAATAATAAAAAATAAATCAACAACAACAACAAAAAGGAAATCAATGTGGCAGTTTTTCAGAAAATTGGAAATTAATTTGCCCCAATGCCCAAATATATCACTCCTGCACACCTACCCAAAGGATGTTCTATCCTACCAGGAGAATACCTGCTCACCTATGCTTTTAGTATCCTTATTTATAATAGCAAGAAACTGGAAACAACCTGGATTTCCCCTAACCAAAGAATAGCTAAAGAAAATATGGCACATTTATGCAATGGAGTATTACTAAACTGTTTTTTTTTTTTTTAAAGCAATGTCATGAAATTGCAGGCAGATGGATGAAACTAGAAAAACCTCATGAAGTAAATTTTTGAATTGAGGTTATCTCTTTCCATTTGTGTCTAGTTTATATAAAGTTGACAAAAACTGATCAGCATTCCCAGTGCAAGAAGGCATATCTACTTTTGGATCATAATTTCAATGGCTATGTTCTCCCCAGTATGATTCCTCAGACATTCTTTCTATTTTTGAGCCTCAGATATTTCTGCTTCTCCCATGACCCCAGAGCTTTAGCAAGTATGGTACAAATGTTATACTTAAGTTCAGCTCTTAACCCTGTTTTTTTTCTCATCACCTTGAACATCCATGGTTTGTTGCCTTACTATATGTTGCAGGGGTTTTTGTTTTTGTTTTTGTTTTTTTCTGATCAAGGTTGAGTACAATGTGTTTAAACTCAATGAGTTTAAACACAAAAATTAAGAAGGCAGCTTGATTTTATGACAGTCTAACTGAACAATTTTATATAGTTTCTATGATTTCCAATTTTCAAGAATAGAGTAGCAGGCATAGATTAATTCCTATTAAATCCAGAAATCAGTTGGGTTTCTCAGTAACACTTGTACCACTATTTCGTAAATGGAACAATACAGCCTCGGAGGTCATGATTGCCATTCATAGGGTTAAAAGTTGATTGAGACTATTGAAGTTTTTCTTCTCAAACTGCTTTCCTATCTCTTTGCACTGCTATGAAAGCTAGGCAGCACAAATAAATTTTCCAACTCACTTCCAGACTTATTTCTCTATATCATGAAATCAAAATATGCTTTATTTACACAGTTTTGGTGTAACTTCTTATTTAGTTCTAATGGGTAGTCAAAAGTAATGGCAAAATCTGGTGATATTTTAGGAGTTTGTAAGACATAGATTATGTAGATTACATCCTTGACCAAAAACTCATGAGGTACCACAATCCTGGCACTAAGATTTTCTTTGGTTGTTGTTATTGTTGTTTAGTAACCCATGACTTCATGGAATAGGGTTATCTAGCCATAGAATAATCTCCTTATCAGCTTTATTTAAATTAAATTGCAATTGAATTACAAAATAATAGGTTTCCATGTGGCTTTTTCATAACCTTTCATTTTTGTTAACCTGATCTTACAGCCCCTTCATTTCAATCTATGTCTCTTTCTATCTCTAGCATTGTCTTACTTTCACAAATCTTCTACTATACTACAACCATAATGTCACCTCAAATAGCTTATATCTCTTTTAATCACTTCTGTAGGTACTCCAAATTATGTGCAAAAGCAATGATTCAAAGCCAAGATCTACATCTGAGAGATCATATGATGCTTGTCTTTCTCAGCCTAGGTTACCTCAATTAATACATATATATTTTTATCTAGTTCAACTTACCTGTATTAATGATTTCATTTTTCTTTTCAGATGAATAGAATTCCTTCATGCATAGGTACCACTTTTTTATATGTGTTCCTCATTTTATGGAACGTTGGGAAAATTACATTTATTGGCTATTGTTTGTAGCCACTAAACATCAATGAACATAGATTACATGCTGTATAATGGACCTCAAATAAATTTACCGACACTCAAATACCAGTAGTATTTATGTCTTTGCCTTCTATTCTATATGCAGGTATCTCTGTGGTAGGATATAGCTGATTTATATGGTAATTCTAAATATAACTTTGACCACCTCACAGACTGATTTCAAAGTCGATGCACTGGTTTAACTCCCTGTATTAGTCAAGTTTCTCTAGAGTCACAGAACTTATATGTAGTCTCTATATAGTAAGGGAGTTTGTTGATGACTTATAGTCTGTACTCAAACTCCCCAACAATGGTCAGCAGCAGCTGTGAATGAAAACCCGAGGATTTAGCAGTTACTTAGTCCCACAAGGCTCGCAGGCAAAGAAGATTGATTCTCCCTCCTTCCAATGTCCTTATGTAGATCTCCAACAACAGGTGTGGCCCAGATTAGAGGTGTGTGCACCACCACATGTGAAACTTGTGTCTTCCAGTCTCAAGATCCAGATCACAGGTGAGCCTTCTAATTCTGGATTATAATTCACTCCAGATATAATCAAGTTGACAATCAGAAATAACCACTACACTCCCCCAATAATGTCTAAGTGTTTACATTTCTTCATATCCATTCCCAAACTAATATTCTTGATGATGGCCATTCTGAATATGGTGACATTGAATATTAAAATTACTTTGATATTCATTTCCTTAATGGCAAAGGATCTCAAACTTTTTCATGTTTGTCCTGGCTATTTGTACTAATTCTTTTTATTTTTACATGATATTTAAAAAAAATATTTTATTTATTTACACTCCAGATTTATTCCCCTCCTGGTCCACCCTATTCCACATCCCATACCTCCTCCCTGCCCCCTGTCTCCACTAGGATATCCCCACCCCCCAACCCCCCACACCACCAGACTTCTAAACTCCCTAGGGACTCCAGTCTCTTGAAGGTTAGGTGCATCTTCTCTGACTGAACCCAGACCAAGCAGTCCTCTGTTGTATATGTGTTGGGAGCTTCATATCAGCTGGTGTATGCTGCTTGGTTGGTGGTCCAGTGTTTGAGAGATGTCGGGGGTCCAGGTTAAGTGAGACTGATGATCTTCCTACAGGGTCCTCCTTCGCAGTTTCTTCCAGTTTTTCCCTAATTCAACCACAGGGGTTAGCGGCTTCTGTCCATTGGTTGGGTGCAAATATTTGCATCTGACTCTTTCAGCTGCTAATTGGGTCTCTGTTCAGTTTCATAAGTCAATTTTAATTGAGATCTTTATAATGCTTTTTCTTATCTTTTGTATATTTTAGATTCACATCCTATGTAATTTCTGTAGCTGGAAATTTCCAGCCATTTTTTGGGCTTCCTCTTCATTTAATTTTTGTTATTTTGTGGTAAAATAACTTGTTAGACTCACAAGATCACATTTGTTGGTTAACTGATTTATTTCCTGATCTAATGAATTCTATTCAAAAATATTTTATGCATGTATAAGTTAGTGCACATTTCTTACATTTCCTACATCAATTTCAAATTACCAGGTCTTATTTTGACATCTTTGAACTATTTGAAGTTGAGTTTTATGAAATGAGAGTGTAGGAGTATCTAGTGCCATTCTTTTACAATTTGACAACCAATACCCCAAGAATTATTTGTTATTGTTGACACTTTCCCACAAACATATGGGATATATCTATATGTATTTATCATTGCAACACTTAAATATCCATAGCTGCATGAATTTATGCCTGTGAATTTATTCTGTTCTGTTGACCTAAAAAATCTGTTTTTGTGCTATAATTGTTTTGTTTTATTTTTTATTATGGCTCTATAGAATAATCTGAAATTTTATATGACACTATCTATTCAAGTATTTTTCTGTAAGAAAAATTTTAAATTGCTTTATTTATTTTTGTTCCCAAATATATATTTAAGTTTTTTTTTTTTAAACTAACTGTTGAGTGTGCTAAAGTTTTATTGTAGAACTTTTTCATTTTTGTGGTTTGGTTTTTATTTTTATTTTATGGTTGTCATTGTGAATAGGATATATTTTAAGTTCTTTTTCAATAGGTTTTTGTTTTGTTCATTTATTTATTTATATTTTTATATAATTTACTTCGAGACCTCATCCCCCTCCTCTCCTCCCAGTCCCTCCATCTCATCTCTGCTACTGTCCCATCCTCTCCTGCTCCCTTTGTCCTCAGAAAATTGAAGACCTCCCATAGATATCAACCCCATCTTGCTATATTAAGTTGCAGTAGGAATGGGTGCACCTTCTCCTCTTGGCATTAGGCAAGGCAGCCCAGTTTGAGGATAGGGTTCCACAGGCAGGCAATTGAGTTGGAAACAGGCCCTGCTCCTGCTGTTTGAGGCCCTACATGAACATCAAGCTACAAAACTGTTATACATATGCTGAGGGCCTACATCCATCCCAAGATTGGCAACTGAATGGTGATTCAGTCTCTGTGGGTCCCTATGGAACCAAGTTAGTTGATCTTGCAAATTTTCTTGTCACAGTGTCCTTGACTTCTCTGGTTCCTTCGATCTTTCTTCCTCTACTTCCATAGGATTCTTCAAACTCCACCTAATGTTTAGTAGTAGGTCTCTGTTTCCATCAGTTGCTGGGTGAAGCCTCTCAGATGACATTTATGCTAGGAATCTGTCTACAAATATAGGAGAATATCATTAATTGTGTCAAGGGTGGACTCTCTTTCTCATGACATATGTCTTAAGCTGGACCAGTCATTGGTTGGTCATTTCCTCAAATTCTGTTCCATCTTTACTCCTGCACATTTTATAGTCAGTCTAAGGTTTTGTGGTTGGGTTGGTGACCCTGACCTTGCATTGCAAGGCTTCTCTGGTAATACAAGATAACCATATTAGGTACTTATCCCCCATTGTGTTTAGTAGCTGAGTAACATTCTATTTTATTTATCCAATCTTTAAATGACATCTAGATTGTTTCCAGTTTTTGGCTATTACAAATAAAGCTGCTATGATCATAGTTGAAAAAGTGTCCTTGTGTTATTGGAGGATTGCTCTTTGGTACAAGTCTAAGAATGGAATAGCTGGGTCTTGAAGTAGAACTATTCCCAGTTTGTTTTGTTTGGTTGTTCTTTTTAGAAACCACCAAATTAATATTCAAAGTGGTTGTCCAAGTTTTTACTCCCACCAGCAACTGAGGAGTGATCCCCTTGCTTCAATATTGTTAATCACACGGGCTATTGTTTGACTTTTTTATGTTGGCCATTCTGTCATGTATAAGATGAATCTCAGAGACATTTTGATTTGCATTTCCTTGATGATTAAGGATGTTGAATATTTCTTTAAGTGCTTCCCAGCCATTAGAAATTCCTGTGTTGATAATTATCCATTTAGATATGTGCTTTATTTTTTTTAACTGGGTTATTTGGTTTATTGATATCTAATTTCTAGAGTTATGTTTATATGTTGGATATCAGTACTCTAACAGATGTACAGTTGGTAGTGTTGTATAGGATGCCACTTTGTACTTTTGGCACTGTCCTTTGCATTAAATGAGCCTTTCAGTATTTTCTATTCATGATGTTTTCTCCAGTGCCTATGCACTCATGGCTACTCTTCACTTTCTCTTCTGTACAATTTACTGTATTTAGTTTTATGTTGGGGTCTTCGAACCACATTGACTCCATCTTTATGAAAGGTTTTAGCTATGGATCTATTTGCATTCTTTATATACATGCAGATATAAAGTTAAACATACACCATTTATTGAAGAGGTTTTCTTTTTTCTTTTCATTGTATTGTTTTGGCTTCTTTGTCAAAAATCAAGTGTGCATAGGTATGGGGGTTTACCTCTGGGTCTTCAATATCATTCTTTTGCTCATTTCTGTCTGTTCTTATGCTAATACCATGCAGTTTTTATTACTATTACTCTATAGTACAGTTTGAAATCAGAAGTGGTGATACTTCCGAAAGTTATTTTATTATGCAAGATCGTTTTAGCTACTTATGGTTTACTGTTTTTCCATATAAGGTTAAGTATTGTTCTTTCAAGATCTGTAAAGATTTGTGATGAAATTTTGATGAGGTGCAGTTTCAACATGCTTTCTTTCTTTCTTTCTTTCTTTCTTTCTTTCTTTCTTTTCAGGAAAGCCTCTGATTTTATGTGTTTATTTTGTTTTTGTTTTATATCATATCCTAACAGTGCTTATTACCTGAAAGGTTTTTTTTTTTTTTTGAGTCTGTTGTATCTCTTATGCATATAATTATATCATCTACAAATAGTGCCATTTCAGATTTTTATCTCTAATATTTTTGTTCTATTGTTTCATTGCCTTAGCTATGACTTCAAATGCTATCTTAACAACAACAAAATTGAATCAAAACAAAATATACCCAAGTAAAAACAGTCCAGAAGTTATAGATTTACCAAATGATTTACCAGATTTTTTTCCAGAAAAGAACTAATACTACCTCTACTCAAGTATTCCATAAAACATAAATATAAAAATATACAGCTTCTTTTTATGAAGCCAATATAACCTTGACACCAAAGCTGGCTAAAGATAAAAGAATAAATTAATGAATGATCTCCCTCATAGATATAGATGTTCACAACACTTGAAATTAAAATTCAAGATCCTATAAAAAGGCCATTAATCTTGATTAAGTGAAAAGGAGAAAAGATGGATCTATTAGATTATTTCTTTATTGAGTGTATAGTATAATTACATCATTTCTCTCTCTCCATTTTCCCCTCCAAGCCCTCCAAAGTACCTTCCTTGAGTCCTCACATCATTTTTATAAATATGTTATGTACAGGCCTATATATATATATATATATATATATATATTTATATTTATATATTCCTAATATAATACTAAATATAATCTTCTTAGTCTATAATCTTCTTAATGTGACTTGGATTTATCATTTCAGTGACGAAATTGGCTATACTAAAGTGATGTAAAAACAAAATGAGGGCTAGAGAGATGGCTCAAGGTTTAAGAGCACTGACTGTTCTTCCAGAGGTCCTGAGTTCAATTGGCAGCAACCGCATGGTTGCTCACAACCATCTATAATGGGATCCGATGCCCTCTTTGGGTGCGTCTGAACACAGCTACAGTGTACTTGTCATATATATAAAATAAATAAAATCTTTTTTAAAAATGAAGAAAATCATAGAGATGTTAGGGATTCACGGATCATTCCTCAACATAAGATGTTTTGTGTGACAAACAAGTGTCATACTAAATGGAGAAAATCACTTGGGTCATTTGGATACCATCCTTCACAGGTTTCCTGTACAAGATAAGCAGTTGGGAAGACCATCCAATATGTGAAAGATTAGAAAATTTTTCACTTTTAAATTCTAAGAATTTGATCACTTCTTTATGGTTAAATATTCTAAAGTCACTTCTTCTAGACCTCTGGTATGGACAGTGCATTGTTTTATTGTGATCCTACTCTAAAGGAGAACATCAGAACTAGATAATCCTACTATAACTGAATATATTTTTATCATCTCCCCCCCCCAATGTCTCATTCCCATTACTTTTAATACTACATTATTGATATGATCTTAATTTTTTGCTAACACCATTTAAGATTAGTAAAGGAGGTGATAACATAGTTGGTAATAATTTTGCAATTAGCTCTAACATTGTACTCTAACCACAAAATGAACAAAAATAAAATAGAAAATTGATTAAAGAAATATGTTTATTTAAAATCCAAACTATGGGAAAGAGTTGAAATAGTGAAATGAACATTGAGCATAATTAGTAGGTCTAAAATAATAATAGTAGACTTAAAACCTTGAGTTTCATATAAAGATGTAAATATTAAATTATGCAAATAGATAACAATTATCCTATATTATTTACATACATTAACCATAACTAAATGCATTCTGTAAACTCTAGGTAGGAAAAAAATCAAAGATTTTCATATTTTGGCACATCCTAATAAATTTAGAATTAAAACCTCAAAAATGAGGCAAAAATTTTAAAAACTGTCTTTAAGAAATAATATTAAATTGATAACTAACTTTTCAATAGTATATTATAAAAACCAAATTATGATATATCTTTTGTAAAATGTTGGAGAAAATGATAACCAAATCCATTATTCTTTAGAATCATCTGCCTACTTCAAAATTGCTTGAAGTGAAGAATTTCAGTAATAGTTTCACACACATACATTATTCAAGTTAAAATAAAACAAAATCAATAAATAGACATCAAGAATAAATGGCAAGAACTGAGCAATACATGGATAAAGATGGCTTCAACTAAACAAGTTGAATCTTTGGAATAATAATAGTAGAACGTGTGTAGATGATTCACTGGAAGAGCCGTTTGCCCATCATGCTCAAGGCCTTGATCTTGAAATCCAACACCACAAAAATAAGCAACTAAGTAAAAATAGCAATGATATTATTGTGAGTTTACGGCATATGAAATATATGGAGTAAGTATAAAACTACTACACAATTAAATGCCTGTGAAGTACTTATTGTAAGAAAGTATTTAAAGAACTAATTTAGTGTAGATTGTAATAAGTCAAGGATGCGTACTGTAATCTCTAGGGCAACCATTAAAAGAATAACACAAATGAGAGTCAGACAGTTGGTAGTGGAAAAAACAGAATAATTATTCATCCTTGATAGCTATTCAATTTACAGAGGTGAGCGATGGAATACTTCATTGATTTAATGAGTAATACATAAAATAATGTTTACTTTCCCTAATAATGAAACTATAACTTGAGTAAAATTGTTCATAAAATTTTAAACTGTGGCTATTTAAACCTTTTAGATGAATTGGTTTGAAATACTTTATATTACTTTAGAGCAAAGTTAGCACTAATAATTACAAATACTTTTATAGTTAAATTAAACATTAAACTTATTAAATTATATCTATATGCTTGAAAAAACATCAAATATATCTAAAAGACCATGACCCTAATTATTTATATACCTCTCAAAGTAAAAGTTAATTATGATATTTTAAAAAGTATTATCTATAGTTTTCAGAGAACTTAAGTTGCAATTGAATAAAAAGAAAATGAGAAATTTATGTTGTACATCAAGATAGGGAAATCAGTAAATCATTAATTATAAGAGACTTATTTTATTTCCTCACTTACTAACAATATGAAATCATCATAAAATGTAATAACTTTTAAATATCACAAAATGTTAATACAAAATAGGAAAAACTATAAGAACTACAAATCCCCTTAATTGAAATTGACTCATTAATATCCAAATCTTTTTATACTGACACCAAATCTAATTAACTATTATACATTTTATATTAGCCAAAATATTTCCTAAAAGGATACTTATTTTCAATTTTGGTATGGTTACATATAACCACAATTACAGCATTTAGGAAGTAGAGGCAGAGATTTCAGTACAACTTAAAGGCCAGCCTGATATGCATAATGATTTTTAGACTACATAGTAAGATTTTTTTTTTACCATTTTTTAAAATAATTGCAAGGTAAATGACAGACAAGCATGTTATGTCCAGGTGGAATAGGTTATGTCTTAGAGTTTTAACTCCAAACAACTCTGTTTATATAATAATATTTATATATTTTAATAGTTCATAAGCCATTCCAATATCAAGGGCACAATATTATTTCGATTGAAAATACTGAAATTTTCTGACTTTCCTAGCAACAACAGCATATGTACACAAAATTCAGAAGTCACGCAATATTTTTCTATATCTTATTGAAGAAACCCCAAGTCTATCCAAATACTACCTGAGAACATTATTTCCAAATATTTATATCTTCATAATAATCCAAAAATCTAAATACCTGATTCTACTCATTGAGTTAATAATGCAAATAATGCATTCAGCCTCTGATACTCAGGCTTCCTCCTCCTCCTCCTCCTCTTCCTCCTCCTCCTCCTCCTCCTCCTCTTCCTCTTCCTCCTCCTCCTCTTCCTCCTCCTCCTCTTCCTCCTCTTCCTCCTCCTCCTCTTCCTCCTCCTCCTTCTTTTTTCCCCTTCCCTCCCTCCCTCCCTCCTTCCCTCCTTCCCTCCTTCCTTCCTTCCTTCCTTCCTTCCTTCCTTCCTTCCTTCCTTCCTTCCTTCCTTCCTTCCTTCTTTCCTTCCTTCCTTTCATTTTCCTGTAGTGACCATGACTTCCATTTAAGCAGTGGAATGAAGGGAAGGAGAAGAGATAGGCTGGAGCCCAGACTGCTGTGCCTTTCTCAAAGTGGCTCCTGGCATCTTTTTCTTCCATTCACTTACAGAACCATTAATTTTTATCTGATTAAGAAAAGTTTCAAGTTCTTATTTAATCTTCCTGAGATAGTGTTTGGGTTTATGGGAAGAAATACCTTTCCATGATTAGGAAGATAAAGATTCGAATGAAATAACTTGAGTTTTGCTTTGGCATTGGCTCTTTTGGGAAAGTTCTGGTTATATCTGAGAGCAGGATCTTCCGGAACTAGCACTGCTCTCCTCTTCACAGCCATTGTTCTCTTATGCTGCTATAATTTATAAGCTCAGTTTAGTTTGCATGTCTTTTTCAGATAATAAATGCTTTGAGAAAAGCATAATCACTCCAGGATGTTATGTAGTTCTCCATAAATACATTCTCATGAACCTTCACGGCACTTACAATGGTCATATTTGACACTTCTCATTGCATTGCTAAGAAAATGAGATTGGTATTATTATAAGTAGAAATTTAACTGTGGCTCACAATTACATCATGCATAGAAAGACATTGCAACTACTCTTTATATTATTTATTTTCTACTCAATTCTTTTCTTCATATTGTAATCTGCATTGGGTAGGTTTTATTTATTCATGTTGGTAATGCAGCAGCTGCTAGGAGGGAACAGCCAGCCTCAGGGGTCTCTAACATAAGTACCCTTACAGAATACCATGAATTACTGTGAGCTGAATGTAAGCTAACCCCTGCTAACAAGGACAGGGAAACAAACAAAAGACAATTAAAGCAATGCTTTAGTGAACTATGACAAGAAATGTTAGTTAATTGAGTACTAATTGGACTGTAATGAATTCATAAGTAAAATTCAATGATGACGATGAGGGAAAATATTTAAGAATGCATTTTATTATAGTGAAACCAAGACCCAATCAGATGTCAGCATCATTTAAAATCTTAAAATAACTAAACTAAACATTTGACAAAATAGTAGAACAAACATATTGGAATCAATGAAACAGAATCCAAAATAGATCCTTTAGAAAAACTGCTTACCCAACTGGATACTGACTAAAGAATTTCTTTTTATAATTTTCATTATAAGAACAATTTTGCTTCTGTGTAAGGCAGGGAGCACAATGCCACCTTTTTTAATGCTATCTCTAATCCACTCTCATTATCAGCTCTCACTTCATATCCGTAACATTGAGACACTGACCTTAATGCATTGACTTTACCCACCCTTTTCCAAAATCTACAGGACATTGAGTTCAGCTTTGTGTACTCTATATATTTGCCATATATTCTATATGTATGCCACTGACGTATAGCCATCAATTAAGAATTTCGAAAACTAGCCATGAAACCTGCTGTACTGTCTACACATATTTTCCTACCTGAAAGCCCTGGCACCACTGATCCTTTCTTATCACCATAATTTTATTCTTGTCAGTATGAATTAGAATAAAACTAGAATTTTTTTTTCATTCTGTCTTTCCCTTAGTAATTTTACTCAGTATCTTTTCTAAAGGTGCCATCCCATTGTTCTTTAGCGTGGAAAACCATTCATTGCATCTACTAAACCTCATATGTCCATTTACCTATTGAGCTTGTACCACTGCAAATATGAATAATGTTTTATAGATAGTTCTCTGACTATTTGTATGAACACAACATTTGAAATCCTTTGATGTATGTTTCATTTGAAAGAAACTTCTAAACTCTTCTCCCAAAATGGGATCCAGGCTTTAGATTCTGAGCATCATGAATGATATATAGTTCTATCATGTTTTTCAATTTACACATACCTGGTAATACATAATACAGGCTATTTTAAATGCCTATTTTTCTTTATATATCATATTATTTAAGACATGTTATTTGATATTTGTCTCATTTTTAAATCATTCCACAATCCTGAACAGGTGGCTCTGACTAGCTCCACAGGTTTATGTTTTGGTTACTAATTTCACAGCATGGAAAGATCAATAATGCCTTCCTTTTCTTCCTCAGTAACCTGAGCTGGAGGTATCATGTGACACTTTGAAACCTAGCCAGGAGGTAGCTTTCCAGCTTGATTTCTCTGTGTCTTGTAAGTGCATGTGTTGGTTTTCCTTACTATGGATTTATTATTCAGATATGACAATGACTCTGATAATGTATCTAAAAGATATCATCAAACCGAAGGTCTTCTATGTGTTTTTCAACTTTATTTCTTATAAGTTTTATGATATTTCGTTTTTGTTTCTGTTTTTCTCTTTTTTTGGCTTTCTTTTGTTTTGATTTGGTTTTTATTTGTTTCCTGTTTTTGTTTATGTTTTTGTTTTTTGTTTTTGAAGCTAAAGGACAAATTTATTGTCTCCAGAGAAAAAGATAGTGTTGGTTTAAAGAAAATCTGGTAGCCACTAGGAAGAAAGATAGAATAAAAGCTATGACTTTAAACTTGGGCATGAAATAGGAATAAATATGCTTTTAAGAAAGGTAACTTGAAGACCATATGAAGCTCAAGAAGAAGGAAGACCAAAGTGTGGATGCTTCAGTCCTACTTAGAAGGGGGAACAAAATAATCACAGGAGGTAGAGAGTGGGAGAAAAAGAGGAGGGGAGATGAAAAAAGTGAGGACAGGATCAGGTGTGGGATGAGAGAGGGGAGATGAACAGAGGGTCATGAAATTGAACAGAGATGTGTAGCAATGGGGGATGGGGAACTGGGGACAGCCAACAGAAAGTTCCAAATGCCTAGAAAACAAGAGGTACCCAGGATTCAATGGGGATGACTTTAGCTGAAATACCCAACAAAGGGGAGAAAGAAACTGTAGAGACCATATCCAGAAATTAGGCACGGACCACGGTTGAGGGATGGGACCACCCACAGTTCTCTAAATTTTAACCCAGAATTGCTCCTGTCTAAAGAAAATACAGGGACAAATTGTGGAGCAGAGACTGAAGGAAAGGTCATGCAGAGACTGCTTTACCTGGAGATTCATTCCATATGCAGCCACCAAGCCCAGTCACTATTGCTGATGCTAAGAAGTGCTTGCTGAGAGGAGCCTGATATAGCTGTCTCCTGAGAGACTCTGCCAGAGCCTTCGTTACTGGTACAGATACAGATGCTTGCAGCCAACCACTAGCCTGAGCTCTAGGACCCTAATGGAGGAGGTAGGGGAAGGACTGAAGGAACTGAAGGGGTTTGCAACTCCATAGGAAGAACAACAATATCAACCAACTAGACCTCCAAGAGATCCTAGGGACTAAACAACCAACCAAAGAATACACATGAAAGGACCAGTGGCTCTAGCTGCATATGTGGAAGAGGTTGGCCTTATCTGGCATCAACAGGAGGGGAGGGGAGGTCCTTGGTCCTGTGAAAGCTTGATACCCCAGCATAGGTGAATGCTAGGACAGTGAGGCAGGAGTGGTGGGTGGGTGAGGGAACAGCCTCAGAGAAGAAGGGGGAAGGGGGTGGAATAGGAGGTTTAGGAGGGGAAACCAGAAAGGGGGATAACATTTGAAATGTAAATAAATAAAATCACCAATTAAATGTTTACAATAAAAAGAAAGGGAATGTGCATTGATATTGTCATTCTTTTACCTTGTTATGTTAATAAAATAAGGTTTGTGGCATACAATATCTCAAGAAAGTCTGTTTAAGTTCTACATTAGGGAGTTATACAAATAATATAAATATTTTATTACACTGAAATGCCCCCTTCAGGAAAGACCTAGACTCTGGTGCCATTGGATTTGATAACATAAAGGAAACATTCTGAAACAAGACTGCTAGAGTCAATTATAACATGAAATACTCTATGTCCAATCCAAGAAACCTGTGAAAAAGATCTCTTCTCTGCCTACCCCACCCCCACTTTCACACTTACACTGAATTGTAAAACTCAATTCTTCATTTCCCTTTCCTTCTACATTTGATATTAAAGTATTTATTTATACATTTAAATCACCAAATCCAACACTGTTACTGTGATCAAGAGATGCTTGTGGACAGGAACCAAGTGTGGCAGCTCTTGGGGAGGTCCGGCCAGCAACTGACCAATGCAGATGTGGATGCTTGGAGCCATCCATCAGACTGAACTCAGGGAACCTGGTGGGGGAGCTAGCAGAAGGTCTGGAGGAGCAGAGGGGGATTGCAACCCCATTGAAAGAACCACATAAGCTGCCCTGACCATCCAGTTCTCCCAGAGACTAGATCACCAACAAAGGAGTGTACCTAATGGAATCCATTGCTCCAGATAAATACATTGCAGTAGATGGCCTTCCTCGACAGCAACTGGAGGGGAGACCTTTGGTCCTGGGGAGGTTTGATGTCCCGGAGTAAGGAGATGCTGGAGCAGTGGGGTGGTAGAGTGTGGGTGGGTTGGGGAGCATTCCCATACAGGCAAAAGGGAGGGGATGGGCAGATGTGGAATGGGGTGTGTCGGAGGGGTAACTGAGAAGTGGGATAGTATGGGATGGGGGTTGGTGGAGGGGGTAACCATGAAGTAGGATATCATTTGAGATGTAAACAAATGGAATGATTAATAATAATTTAAAAAGGAAAAAATTAAAAAAATAAACTAAAATAAAAATTTTATATAATCATTACACTGAAGGTAAGAAACACTGTGATATTTGTAAGTAATATTACCTCTTTGGCTGTCTCTGCACAGAAGTCATTCATTATGTGAGTCTCTTGAAAACAATTCTTCAAATGAAATGACCAAAACTGTTGCAATTTATCATAGCCAGGAATGTGAGAACTGCAGATGATTAGCGACATTTTACTGACATAAATACTTTATTCTGTTTTCAAATAAGTACATGAAAAGGCCAGGGTTGTGGTTTGGAGCAAGTGAGGGAGGAGAAGGAAAAGTGGGAGAATAAAAAGGAGGAGAAAGGAGGGGAATTAGGAGCTATCTGAGTCTTTGTGTCATAAGACTTAGCAGGTGGTACCTTTAATTCCCATGACATGGCAGGAGCAGATGTTATAGAGGGTAGCCTGCTATAGGAGATGATATTTTGCTTGAAGCATTTAAACTTCCAATTACATTTTTGTTCAAGTGTGGACTTTCAAAAGAAATCTGTAAAAATATTTTTCTGACCATTTCACTATATAAATGTGTGTGTGTGTGTGTGTGTGTGTGTGTGTGTGTGTGTACATATACATATATATACATACATACCTTACATATATACACACATACATACATATATATGCACACCCTATATATATGTGTTTATATATACATTATATATATATATATTAAGATGGAATAATTTGTGATCGTGTACTGCATTCCATATTCCTGTTTTATTGCCTTAAGGCTCAAATATTTCATGCATAAATAATCAAAATATCAGTGTTTTATTTATAAAGTTGTAAAGTCTATGTAATTTGATGTTTGTCATTAATCTCTTGAAATTCTCCTTTATTCTAAAAAAGGACTTGCTATGAAATACTTTATTCTTTAATTTTATCCAAACTATTCACAGAAAAAAAATTAATAGGTCTTTGCTTTATATGTATAATTAGTGTAAATTCACAGAAAATTTAAAATATTAATATATATTCATCGTTTTCTTTTACTTAACGGCATAGTGTCAAAATAGCTGAATAAGACATTTCTACAGGCATAGTCAGTCAACCTCAACAAGGCTTATTACCTATATTTGGCTCTGTATCCTCAGGGATCACATAAACCACATGAACAGATGATTGAGCAGGAAAAATCTGCATTAAGAAAAAAATTGAGATTTTGGTTTCAACTGCCTGTCCATTAATGACATAAAGTGCTGACAAGCAGAACAAGTACTGAGCAGCATGATGTCAGGACTTCTGTGAGATGAAGTCTCATCACTGCACTGTGGTTGATTGATGAGCAATAATATTTTCAAGTATAGAACTGTACATTATTAGGAATGTCATATTGGACTTTTTCTGCATATAGTAGTTGTTACAGCATGTTTGCACTGGAAAGCTGACCCTAAGGGATTAAAAAACAGTCATTGCTTGTGAAGATTTTATCATGCCAGTGACCCTCACGCATTTAGAGTAGAATGGTTTAGAATTGAAGTCTCCTGGGTAGTGAAAAGAGGGTAGCAGAGTCTACAACATCAAACAATCAACAAATGCTCAAATATTTAAAATCCATGTACACTTTATCAATTGAAAGGAAAACTATAAATAATATTGCTGAGGTTGTCCCATGAATAGCACATAGTCTTTTAGGCTTATAAAAACTGTGGTCTCCTATATGCTTTAGCAATTAAATCATAAGTTTAGCCCTCATATTTCAACTGCCCAACTGAGAAGGAACAAAGTTTCCCTAATTTATGTCTCATTGTTTGAAACCTTTTTATACTAACAGGATGAATGACGTCAGGTATTTTAAAATAATCACTAGTTTGCAGTTATGGTTAAAAAAAAAAAAAAAAAAAAAAAAAAACCAGCCGGGCAGTGGTGGTACACGCCTTTACTCCCAGCACCCGGGAGACAGAGGCAGGAGGATTTCTGAGTTTGAGGCCAGCCTGGTCTACAGAGTGAGTTCCAGGACAGCCAGGGCTACACAGAGAAACCCTGTCTCGAAAAACAAAAACGAAAACAAACAACAAACAAAAAAATCCAAGGAATTTTTTCTTCTATATCAAACACAATTCAACAGAAGTTAATAAAATAATAATTTTAAAACACTGTTCCCTAGAAGCATAGAATGCCTTTCAAATATACTTTGTTCTGAGAATATATATATACATTATATATATATATATATATATTTATATATATATATATATATATATATATATATATATATATATCAACAAAAATGCTGAAGACATTTATAAACCTGGAATAAAAATGAAATAATTAATAGTGGATTTTTATTACATATCTAAATCTTAAAATTTAAGCAAAATAGCTTTATTTCGCTTCAATTTTAATAGATTGTATTATGCAAAACGTTTTACTAAAGAGCTGAAATATGGGGCTGCCTGCTGCTTCCCCTCCCCCCAAGACCTCCATTGTCCTGCCACCTTCATTAGCCTTGTTGATCTGGAACAATGCAGGTAAGACTCCCTCTCTGCACGGAAGACTTCCTCTTCCTTGAGAGCAGAGAAATGTTTCTGGCTCTCAAGTCTTCTGGGGCACACCCAGCAGCATACAGACCCACAGAGATCCATTTTACTGCCATCCCTCTGCCTGTCCCCACCCATCCCCTAACCACTGTGTCCCCAGGGGCACACAGAAATTCTAGGAGACTTGCACTGCCTCCTGAGTTCTGCTGACCATCCCTAGGATACCCACCAGAGGCCTGCCACACAAAGATCATTTAGGTCAGGAGCCCTCAGAATATCTGCAAAAATAATAACATCTGGGGACTGTCAGATGGCTAAGGGCCAGCTTGAGAACTCAATCTACAGGGCAATATGACACCTTTAGAGCACAAGAATCCTACCACAGCCAGCATGGATATCCTAACACAGCCAAAGCACAAGAAAATTCAATCTTAAGGAGATTTTCCAGAAGCATTTAAAGAGAAATTTAATAAATCCATTAAAGAAATACAGGGACATACAATCAAACAGATAGAGGCCTTTAAAGAGGAACCAAATAAATCCCTAAAGAAATACAGAAAAATATTATTAAACAGGTGAAAGAAATAAATAACACTGTTCAAGACCTGAAAATGAAAATTAAAGCTATGAAGAAAACATAAACTGATGGAATCCTATAGGTGGAAAAACGTGGAAAGAATAGGAACAACAGACAGAAGCATCACCAAAACAGAATATAAGAGGTGGAAGAGAGGATTTCAGGTGTAGAAGACACAATAGAAGAAAGTGATACATCAGTCAAACAAAATATAAATTTTACAAAATTCCTAACACAAAATATCTAGGAAATCTAGGATACCATGCAAAGACCTAACCTAAGAATACCAAAAAAATAGAAGAAGGTAAAGTATCCCAGCTCCAAGGAATAGAAAATATTTTCAATAAAATCATAGAAGAAAAATTTTTCAGCCTAAAAAAAGTGATGCCTACAAGAAACTTAAAAAACACCAATTAAACTGAACCAGAAAAGAAAATCCTCCCAGCACATAATAATCAAAACACAAAGAACAAAGAAATAATATTGAAAGCAGCAATAGAAAAAAGGCAGGTACCATCCAAAAAAACGCCTTCAGAATTACATCCAACTTCTCAACAGAGATACTAAAAATAGTAAGGGCTGAACATATGTCTTTCAACCTCTAAAAATCCACAGATACTACCCTAGACTACTACACCCAGAAAAATCCTCCATTGACATAGATGGAGAAAACAAGATCTTTCAAGATAAAACCACCAAATTTAAACAATATCCATGCAAAATCCAGCCCTACAGATGATATTAGAAGGAAAACTCCAAAACCTCCAATGCAGGTGAATGACTACACCCAAGGGGTGATAAAAAACAGGCAATAATTAATTATATACTGGGAGAGAGAGAGAGAGAGAGAGAGAGAGAGAGAGAGAGAGAGAGAGAAAGAGAGAGAGAGACACTACCAACATCAAAATATCAGGAATTAACAATCACTGGTCATTAATCCCCCTAAAAAGACAAGCTGGAATAACCATCTAATATGCAATAAAATAGATTTTTAACCAAAACTAATCAAAAGAGATGGGGAAGGACACTTCATACACATCAAAGGAAAATCTACCTAGATGATACCTTAATTCTAAACATCTATGCCCCAAACACAGTGGTAACCACATTTGAAAAAGAAACATTGCTAAAGCGTATATTGTATATGGAAGCCCACACACTGAGAGTAGAAGACTTCAACACTCCATTCTGACTAATCAACAGGTTGTCTAGATAAAAATTATACAAAAAAATGACAAAACTAACAAACATTATGAATCAAACAGACCTAATAGATATCTATAGAACATTTCACTCATACACAAAAGAGTGTAACTTCTTCTCAGCCCCTCATGGAACCATCTCCAAAACTAACCATATCATCAGTCACAAAGCAAGTCTCAAATGATACAAGAAAATTGAAAGTACCCCTTGCATCTTATCAGACCACCATGTATCAAAGCTAGATTTCAACATCAACAGAAATACCAGAAATCCCACATTCTCATGGAAACTGAACAAGTCTCTCCAAAATGGTTACTGGTTCAGGGCAGAAATAAAGGAAGATATTTTAAAACTTTCTAGAATTCAATGCCAAACTTGTGAGACACTATAAAAGCAGTGCTAAGAGAAAAGTTTATGGCATTAAGTACTTCATAAAAATTTGGAGAGATCTCATAATAGCAACTTAAAACTACATCTAAAAGCTCTAGAACAAAATGAAGCAAATAAACCCAAGAGGAGTAGACAGCAGGAAATAATCAAATTCAGGACAGAAATCAATAAATTAGAAATGAAGAGAACAATAAAAGAATTAATGAAACAGAGAGCTGCTTTTTGAGAGAATCAACAAGATAGACAAACCACTAGCCAAACTAACTAAAAGGCATAGAGAAAATATTCAAATGAACAAAATTAGAAATGAAATGGGAGAGCAATTAGGTCTTATTTCAAAAGCCTTTACTCCATGAAATTGGAAAATCTATATGTAATAGATGATTTTCTAGACATATACCACTGACCAAAGTTATATCATGATCAGGCATTTAAACAGCCCTATATTATATTCCCTAAGGAACTAGAAGCAGACATTAAAAGTCTCTCAACAACAACAATAACAACAACAACAGCCCAGGGCCAGTTGGCTTTAATGTCAAACTCTACCAGACTTTCAAAGAAGAGCTAATACCAATCTCAAACTAGTCCATAAAATAAAAACAGAAGGAATACTCCCAAATGAATTATATGAGGCCACTCTCACTCTGACACCTAAACCACACAGACTCAACACAGAGAATTTCAGAGTAATTTCTTATGTGAACATTGATCCTAAAATACTCAATAAATATTTGTAAGCAAAATCCAAGACCACACCAAAACAAGTATTCACCATGATCACGTAGGCTTCACCCCAGGGATGCAGGGACGATTCACTATATGTAAATCCATCAATGTAATCAACCGCATAAACGAACTGAAAGAGGAAAATTACATTATCATCTCATTAGATATTAAAAAAGCCTAAATCTAACACCCTTCATGTTAAAAGTTCTGCGATCAGGGATACAAGGATCATACACCAAAAGCCAATATTAAATTAATTACATATAAATGAATTATAAATAAAAACATTAAATTAAATGGATAAAAACTTAAAGCAGTTCAACTAAAATCAAGGACAAGATAAGGCTGCCCTCTCTCTCCCTATCTATTGAATATAATACTTGACGTTTCAGCTAGAGCAATAAGACAACCAAGTGAGATTAAGGGGATAAATATTATAAAGAAAGAAGTCAAAATATCACTATTCACAGATGATATGATAGTATACATAAGTGACTCCAAAAATTCTACAAAGATATCCCACAGGTGATAAGCACCTGCAGCACAGTGGCTAAATACAAAATCAACTAAAAAAAAAAAAAAAAAAAACCGTTCACCTCCTTTAAATAAATGATAAAAGGCCAAGATATAAATTAGGGGGGAAAAAAAACATCCTTGGCAGTAGCCACAAATAATTTAAAATATCTTGTTGTAACTCTAACCAAGGAAGTAAAAGACCCTTATGACAAAAACGTTAAGCCTCTGACGAAAGAAATGGAGGAAGATATCAGAAGACAGAAACATCTTCCATAATCATGTATTGGTAGGATTAACATGGTAGGAATAAAATGGTCATCTTACCAAAAGCAATCTGTAGAATCACAGAAATTCCTATCAAAACTCCAGTACTATTTTTACAGACCTTGAAAAAACAATTCTCATCATGGAATGGAAAAATAAAGGATAGCTAAAACAATCCACAACAATAAAACAACTTCTGGAGTTATCACCATCCCTGATCTCAAACTGTACTACAGAGCAATAGTAATAGAAGTTGCATGGTATTGAAATAGAATCAGACAAATTGATCTATGGAATCAAGAAGACCCGGAAATAAGTCCATATTCCTCCAGACACTTGAATTTTGACAAGGAAGTCAAAAGAGATAATGGGAAAAATAAAATCTTCAACTGATGGTGCTGGTCTGACTGGATAGAAGAATGCATATCTGACAGAAACAAATCTATCACTCTGCACAAAATTCAAATCTAAGTGGATTACACCTTAACATACACCCAGATACACTAAATCTAATAGAACAGAAAGTAAGGAACAGCCTTGAATTTATTGATACAGAAGACAACTTCCGGAACAGAACACCAATGGCTTAGTCTCTACGATCAACAATTAATAAATGGAACCTCATGAAACTGAAAAGCTTCTTTAAGGCAAACAACAATGTCAATAGAACAAAACAGCAATCTACAAATGGGAAAGGAATCTCAGTAACCCTATATCTGAGAGAGAGTAATGTCTAAAATTTAAAAGGAACTCAATAAATTAGACAAAAAGATTCCAAATAAAACATGGGTACAAAACTAAGAAAGAAATCTCAACAGAGGTGTCTGGAGTAGCCAAGAAACACTTAAGAAAATGTTCAATGTCCTTAGTCATCAGGGAAATACAAATCAAAATGATCCTGAAATTCCATCTTACACACATCAGAATGGCTAAAATAAAAGACTAAGTGGTATCTCATGCTGCCCATAAAGTGTAGCAAGGGGGACTCTCCTCCATTGATGGTGACAGTGCAAACTTGTAGACCACTCTGGAAATCATTTGGTAGTTTCTCAGAAAACAGGGAATAGTTCTACCTCAAGTTGCAGCTATAACACTCTTGGGCATATACCCAAAAGATGTCCCACTATACCACAAGTTTACTTGCTCAACTATGGTCATATCAGATTTATTCATAATATCCAGAAACTGAAAACAACTTAGATGTCCCTCAAATGAGAAATGGATAAAAAAGTGGTATGTCTATACAACTGAATACTATTCAGTTATTAAGAACAAAGACATCATGAATTTTCCAGGCAATTGGATGGAATTTGATAATGTCATCCTGAGTGAGGTTACCCAGATCTAGAAAGACATGTATGGCATATAATCACCTATAAGTTGACATTAGCCATAAAGTGCTGGACAACCATGCTACAATCAACAGACACAAATGGGTCAGAAGAGTAAACTAAATGGTCATCAGAGGTGGGTGTAGAGAGGGAACTGGGAAGAAGAGGAAGCAAAAAGGGGAATGGGGATGGTAATCAGGAATTACCTGGCGGGAGAAGACCGGGAGTGAAAATAAAAATCGACATGCAGGGGAGGCAGAGCATCTCTGGTGACTTGCTGGAGACCTGGGATAGGAAAGTATACAGGGAATCTATGGGGTTGACCCTAGTTGAGAGTTCTATCAGAAAGGGTTATAGAGACTGAAGTGGCTACTTCCTGTAGCCAGGCAAGAGTTTCAGAGAAGGGAAGGGGACATCAAGCCACTCACAAAATCTTCAACCCAAAATTTGTCTTGCCTGTAAGATATGCAGGGCTAAAGATGTAGTAGAGACTGAGGGAACAGCCAACCAAAGACTGCCCTAACTTGAGACCCATCCTGTGTGAGAGAGCCAACCCCTGGCACTATTAATGACACTCTGCCATGCTTGTAGACAGGGACTTAGCATAACTGTCTCCTGAGAGGCTTCATCCAGCAGCAGATAAAGGCAGATACAGAGACCCATAGCCAAACATCAGGCCAAGCTCGAGGAGTCTTGTGCAAGTGTAGGGTATAGAAGTGAGCAAGTCATAGGGGGTAAGAACACCACAAGAAGATCCACAGAGTTAACCAACTTGAGACCATGGTGACCCACAGATAGGTCACCAAACAGGAAGCATGCAGGAGCTGGACTTAGACCCCCCTATATATTTTTAGCAAATGTGAAGTTTGATCATCATGTGGGTATCCTAACAAGTGTAGAAAGGGCAGTCTTGATCTCTCTTCCCTGCCATTGGATCCCATTTTCCCTACCTGGACTGCCTGGTTGGGTCTCAGTGGGAGAAGATGTGACTAGATGCCCCAGGGTATGGTGCTACCAAAGGGGGATCCTATTTTCTGACAATGAGAGGGACCAATTGGAGGAGGGATTTGTAAAGGTGGGGCTGAGAAGAGAGGAGTGAAGAGGCCTGGGATTGGGATGTAAAATGAATAAAAAAGAAAAAGAAAAGAGCTGGAATATGTCAGTAATGTAACACAGACTAACATTCCTAACTCATCAACTTCTTTGTCTAAAAAATTTTTTGAAATATAAATTTTTAAATTTGAGTGATTTCCTGAAGGGAAGTTATCAATAATCACTTTACTTATTTTATAAGGTTTAAAGAACACAACAGTCTCTAAAGAATATTTAAATCATTTTATCATCTGTTTATTCCTCCTTTACTTTTCTTCCTTCCTTTCTCATTCTTTTCTAATTCTGCCCCTCTACTATGAATGCAAAGTTTATTAGATAATGCCTTTAATGAACTCATTATAATTGCAATGAGAAGGAAAAAAATTCTCTCAATGATGCTTCCGAGTTTTGCCTGTCTTGCTCTGTTCTGAACCCCAAATATTAGCTTTCTACTGAGCTTAATATTAATGTTTAGGATCTTCTGTGGTTTTACTTTATATTATGTATTGATCCAATGGTTCTGTGTGACATTTGCCTCTATTTTTTCTATATCGCAGAACATGTCGACAATGCAGCATTTCTCAACACGAACAGTATTCTCAGGAGGAATTTGAGGCTGAATTGCCTAGAGTGTAGCAGGCAAAACTTTCATTGGAAGGGAAATGAAGCAAAAACAGTTGCATTGCCTAAATAAATTAATTGATTTGAGACATGGTTTTGGGGGAGGAAAATTCCATTACTATCCACTACTTAACTCAATTAATGTGTGGGCTGTGGCAGGAAGTGTTTCATTCTCCATCGTATGTCTTTCTTGTTCTTCATTTTACCCAGGGCGATTAGTGTGAGCAGCCTGGGGGCATGAGCTGATTTCTCTATACCCAGGCAACTATAGGTTTTTTCAGCATTTATTGTGGAATTTTATACTCTTATTTCCTTATCAAGTTCCCTGAACTAATTTCTTGACAATGATTCTTAGAATTACTTTTACAAAAAGAGCAATTTTGATCTATAGTTGGGTTTTAGTAGGACATGAAAATCATGAGGTATGCCTTGGGGAAATCAATCTTCTCAAAAATCTGTTGGTATTGACTATATGTCTACAAATGCCTCTTATCCTACCAGCTGCTTCTCAGATGTCAACTATGAAACACCCGCAAACACTGTATGAACATTTCAGAAGTATTGGTGAGCATTGTGTATCAGAGCATTGTGTGATGCTACAAAATATCCCCTTTGTGAAAAGCTGGACACAGATTATTCCAAATTTATTTGATATATATTACTATATATTTTAACATACATTCAATTGCATTGCTAAATGTATAGTATTAAGTATATATTTTTAAAACACTTTGACCGAAGTCATTCTTACATCCACCTTGCAATGACAATGATTATGATAATCATTACTAATACATATAAACCCGATACAAGAAAATGCCAGATTATGCAAATCTGTGCTGATCAAAATAACCTCTCAGGTCTATTAAAACTATGTTGCATTTAAATAGAGCAAATTCAAATTAGTTCAAAGGAAAAATGAGGCAGAGCTGAGATAATAACTGACTGCAGGTCTGAGGATTGGGCTTCAGAATGACTCAAGGGTTGATGTGACTTTCTTTTTTTAACGTTCTATCTGTTTTGGATTCATTGGAGGACTCACAGATGTGGTTTGTTGAAGGTTTAACAGCTAGTTACCAGTGTTTACTACTGCAGATGCTAAAGTGTGTGTTTCCTTCTGTGGAACACTTAAGTTTAAAAGGAGAAAGTGTATACTTTCAGAATGATCCCTTGTTTCTCTATATGTATGATCAATACCACTCGGTTGTTCTCTTCTTATCACATACCTACTTATTTTATCTATTTCTTTTAGGTTTAAAAATTATATCTTAGCTAGCACAAAGTACACCAACACCATGGAGGGACTGTAACATGAAGTCAGGTTCTCATTCTTTTGACAATGAAATTTTCTATTAAAAACAAACTGAAGAGAAAGTTTCACACCCTTCTCTGTTTTGATTGTCATCTAGAGTTAAAGGAGATGCTGAGAGGTTTGATTTGGATTAAGGTACAATCATGATTTAAAAATATACATTTACACAATGGAATACTACTCAGCTATTAAAAACAATGACTTCATGAAATTCACAGGCAAATGGATGGAGCTTGAAAATATCATCTTGAGTGAAGTAACTCAGTCACAAAAGAACGAACATGGTATGTACTCACTAATAAGTGGATATTAGCCCAAAAGTTCAGAATACCCAAGATTCAATTCCCAGCAACCGTTGGACTGAGTGTAGGGTACCAGATGGAGGAGTTGGAGAAGGGACTGAAGGAGTTGAGGGAGTTTGCAGCCCCATGGAGGGAGCAACAGTGTCAACTGGCCAGACCTGCCCCCGATGCTTCCAGAGACTGGACCACGAACCAAAGAATACACATGGAGGGACCCATGGTGCTGGCCACATATGTGGCAGAGGAGGGCCTTGTTGGCCATCAGTGGGAGGAGAGGCCCTTGGGCATGAGGGTGTTAAATGCCCCTGTATAGGGGAATGCCACTGAGGGAAGACGGGAGGGGGTGGTTGGGTGGGGAAATACCCTCATAGAGGCAAGGGGATGTATCAGATAAGGGGGTTCCAAAGGGGAGACCTGGAAAGGGGAAAACATTTGAAATGTAAATAAAGTATCAAAAAATATAAAACAAAATAAAATTTAAAAGTGGGCATAATTTACAATTTCTTCTGGATTATTTGGTTTAGATATTATGTTTATATTGAGAAGCAAATGAACAGAGAAAATGACTGGAACTAGAGAGATCATGCTACTGTTTTGGCTATTACAGAAAATAAAAGGAGAAAGAAAGAGCAAGAGTGAACAAGTGAGATAGAGAGAGAGAGAAAGAGAGAGAGAGAGAGAGAGAGAGAGAGAGAGAGAGAGAGAGAGAGAGAGGGAATATTTGTATAGAAGTGTATAGGAATATAAGGTATTTGGGATCTGAGGTCATAAAACTTCATAAAGGAACCCAAATAAGTTTGTTGATTCTATCTCAAAATGGGAAAGCAGCGGTGTCTTTGAAGCCAGGAGTTTGGGTAAGAGAAACTAAAGATTAAAATTACGAGTCAAGAAATAAGAAAAACAGTTATAAAAATATAAATAAAATTAGTGTGAATTTTCTCCACCATGAATCCAGCCAAAGAACCTAGACACATCAAGGAGCATGAGCTCAAGAGGATCTCACCAAGAAGTTTGATGGACTCTGAGTCCATGTGGTGTCAGTACATACATATTAGATAAGAGGCATGAAAATCTGAAGTCAATAAATTCTCAATGCCCTCCCTAACCTTTCCAAGTATAGGAGGATCTCTGTGAGGCTGACTTCATCAGGCCTTTACAAATTGTGAGGATAATGAAGCTTAGCATCTCATATACTCAAAAGACGAGGGACAGGGTTCTAGAAATGAGATATTGGCAACACTCAAAATTATACTCCCAATACCCACTGTTGACCCTAAAGTAAGAAATGATCAGTCTTTGAAGAGCATACTGAATGTGGAAAACATGTGGCATTTGGATAGGAGCAGCAAACATCAAGCTGTAAGGACTGCGAAAATGGCAAGCAAAATTGTGGTTAGGGATTTAGTTGAGAGATGCCCAATATTCCCCACCCTGGCTGGGAGTGGGAGAGATGCCCAATATTTCCCAAACACAACTGGCTGGGGAAATGTAGTGTGGAATGGGGATGGAAATCTCTTCCCCAAAGGAAAGAAGGACCAACCAAGAAAATACCATCTCCTAATTCATGTTAATGTTCATTGATGTTGAATTTTATTTATTAGCACTTTACTTTTTCATACATCATGAATTGAACTTATTATTTCCCCTTCTTCAACTGCTTTCAGATTCTATCTCCATACCCACCCAACTCTGTGTTTCTTACTTCTCTCAAAAATAAAAGAAAATCAGACAATAAAAAGAAAATAATAACAAAATCAAGTAAAACAAAAACACAGAAAAACATGAAGTGTGTTTCATGCTGGCCAACTACTTCTGAGCATGAAGTCTTTCTTGGAGTGTTGTTATATGCAAAATAATTCCATGGAGCAACATTGATTTCCCCTATTCCCACAGGTATCAATTGCAAATAGTTTATTGGTTAAGGGCAGGACTTTGGATCCAGTTCCTCTCCTCTCTACTGGGATTGTATCTGGTTTGAATTTGTGCAGGCATTGTTTGTGATGTCAGCTTCTGTGAGTTCATATGTTCAGCATTTCTGTTTTGTCAGGAAGATGCTGTTTCTTTGGAGTAATTCATCCAATAATTCTACTTCTCCTTCAGCACAGTTAACTCAGTCTTGAGGGGAGGAATTTAATAAGGACATCTCTTTTGTGACTGGTTCAAAATATAGGAATAAGTAATGCCTACAGGGTTCCAGTAGCTCAATAAGAGGAACCAACAATCAGCAAAAGGAATCTCCTTAAACAAGCATCTTCAAAGTAAAGGATACTGCCAGCCAAGTAAACACACATTCCAGAATGGGAACAAAACATTCTCAACCTCTAAAATTGTAAGATATATAGGAAAATATTAAGAAATGGGTTATAAAACTGAAGAGAGTTTTCAAAAGATGAAACATACATGGCTAGTAAACACTTTAAAGTCTCACCATCATGATGGCATAAACATAAGCAGAACAGGACTACACCAATAGACATGCAAGATCGGCGTCTGGGGACCTCAGCTTGGGCCACAGGGCTCCATAGCCAATTAATGCCGGGAGAAAGATACCCTCCCAGGAGCTGGGAAAAGTCAGGAGTGGGGCCAAGACAAGCTCCACAGCTTACCAGGAACTGCCCTGAACCTGCGGGACACAGGGACTGAGGTAGGCAGGCATAGAAACCCCCTGGATCCCATCAGCGGAGGCGGCAGGAGACCTCTGCCTGGGCCACCAGGGTTCCATAGCCAAGCAGCACCAGGAGAAAGTTACTCACCCAGGAGCATGGAAAAAAACACCTCTCAGAGAGAGCTGGTCTTCAAGGAGTATTGAAACAGAGGCCTGCAGGTGAGAAAAGCCATAGCCAGACAGTTAGATCAGCTAACATCAGAGTTAACAAGATGGCAAAAGACAAGGGCAAGAACCTAAGGAACAGAAACCAAGGCCACTTGGCATCATCAGAACCCAGCTCTCCCACCACAGCAAGCCCTGGATTCCCCAACGCCAGAAAAGCAAGACTCAGATTTAAAATCATTTCTCATGATGATGATAGAAGACTTTAAGAAAGAAATTAACACCTTTAAAGAAACACAAGAGAACAGAGGTAAAGAGCTAGAAGCCCTTAAAGAGGAAACCCAGAAATCCATTAAAGAATTACAGGAAAACACAATCAAACAGACAAAGGAA
>CM052702.1:2682149-2701070 GCA_028551405.1 Uromys caudimaculatus
GGGTGGGCGGGTAGGTGGGAGGAGGAATTCCCTCACAGAGGCGGGGAGGGGGAGGGGACACGGAGTTTCTAAAGAAAAGGGGAATCATCGGAAATGTAAATAAAATATCAAAAAATAAATAAATAAATAAATAAATAAAAAAAATTCTAGGATAAAGCAGCTATATCCTTTTTCTAATATTTCTATAATAAATCACCCGAATTTAGGTGTCTGCAACATACAAGCTTATTATTTGTCCACTACCAATCTAATGTAGTTTTTACCCCTTAATATCAAAGTGCCATCAATGGAAAATTATTTTCTGAGGTCCCCAAAAGCAAATATCTCACTTTTCAAAGTCTAATCACATACATTGGCTCAGTTCCTTTTATCCATTTTTAAAGTGAATTGCATACTTCCAACTTACTTCTATCATAGATCATCTTTCACTGACCCTGTTAAGTTTCAGTTTCTACTTCTTAGGACTGTGGTTCTCATAGATATTGTCTTGGATAAGATCTGTATTTTAAGAAAAAAATGATTTAATATTAATTGTATCCTCAAGTTTATGTTTCTGTTATGCAAAATAACATACACACAATTTCTATGAATTAGAGTGCGGTCAAAATGTTGTGTTTTATTACAGTTATTGCTAGCACCATGTGTCCGATTGTTGCAAACCTTGTGCAAGTGGATTTTGACTGAATTGATCTATGTAGATCTTGTGAAGTAATGGCAGCCATTTTGACTTGATACAGGCATAAGGAATGTCATATCCAGAAGACATTAGTTCCGAGCCCTCCCCTTTATGCTGAGGCTTTTATCTTCTTCATACTCACTGTTCCATAATTATTTCCTAAGTATTAGAATAGACAGAATTGAAATAGATTGCTCATCTAGGGCTGAGCACTCAGGGTCACATATTATCAGCTGTTTGACCAATAATGAATTTCTGAACTTATCACTACCCCCTGACAAAATCAGCTTATTGGATAAAGTTGTACAGAAACACAATCTATGAGTATAAGCATAAATATCACAAAAATAGCTTGACAACATAATAGTTAGGAAAACAATACTTAAAATGCTTGCCCCCAGGATCTATATTGACACCACAAACCATTTTTGACAAGTTTTATAAATCAAACATATGATCTCCTGTGTGGAGCAAGCCTTAAATCAAATCAGAAAGTGGTTGGGTATCTTTACAACTTCTGAGCTGCTACTGAGCCAATGAGCACAGCTTTCCTGGTAGATTATTTATAGGGTCCTGTATTAAATCTATTTTCCAGTAGGCTATGTCTGGGTCCACTCTATGCCTTCCACTGTTCATGTTGCTGTAATCTCTGTTGCATGTGAGGCTTTACATCTACCAATTCCTTCCTGGCCTCTCCAAACCCACCACTGATTGCTCTTAGCAACTTCAATGTCAAGGTCTCCTCTGCAGTTGAGACTCTACTTTCACCAAAGAAATTCTGACAATATAATGTAGTTTAAAGTCTTGGCAGCCTTTCATAAACTCTTTATATCATCAAAATCAGTAACAAGTGGGATAATCTATTATATTACAATTGTCCACAAATAGCTTGAGATGCAGCTTTGCATACACAGGACCATAACTTGTGTGCTCACCTTGAGGAAATACTTTTTAGAAGATTTTATTGCAGTGGTGCTAGTCACTTATTAATCACAACCAATTCTTTAGCCACAGCAAATTGATGTTTACTATTCTATAAAGCAAAGAAGATAAGCACGGGAACCCAATGGAGGAGTTAGGGGGAGGACTGAAGGAGTTGAAGGGGTTTGCAACTTCATAGGAAGAACAACAATGTCAACCAACCAGACCCCCCCCCCCCCCCAGAGCTCCCAGGGACTAAACCACCAACCAAAGGGTACACATGGATGGACCCATGGCTCCAGCTGCCTATGTAGAAGAATATTACCCTATCTGACATCAATGGTAGGGGAGACCCTTGGTCCTGCTTTCTGATCCAGCATAGAGGAATGCTAGGGCTCTGAGGTGGGAGTAGGGGGAGGCAGGAGCACCCTTATAGAAGCAGGGAGGACAGGGGAGAGGATAGGGGGTTTAGCTGGAAGACGGAAAACATTTGAAATGTAAATAATTAAAATAACCAATAAAAGGGGGAAAAGATGTCTAATCCAAAATATAACTCAAGAGTAGTTATAGAATCTTTGATTTTTCTCTGAAATGTCACAAGCCAGGCCTCCATTGTCTTATATCTTTCATTATTATTATTCCCCAAGCTCCCATCCAAAAGCCCATTAAATGTGCAGCTCTTGGTGGTTTTTCCAGCATAAATTCCAACAAATCTGCCATATTCCTGTAATAGCATGATCAGATCTTTCATAGCAATATCTCAATTGCTGGAACCAATTTCTGTTATTAGGCTGCTCCCTATTGCTTTCATTAAAAAAAAAAAATTACAACCAAAACTAAACTTGAGGGTAAGAAATGTATTATTTATCATATGTGTTGAATCATCAAGAGAAGCCAAAGCAGGAACTTAAAGTAGGAGATTGACTAGGAAGGCACCAAGTCAGTGTCCATAAAACAGTGCTGCTTATAAATGAATTAACAACCAACCAGATCCCCCAGAGCTCCCAGGGACTAAACCACCAACCCAAAAGTCCACATGGAGGGTCTCATGGTTCCAGCTGCATATGTAGCCGAGGATGGCCTTATCTGGTATCAATGGGAGGAGAGGCCCTAAGTCCTGTGAAGGGTTGATTCCCGTGTGTAGGGGAATGCTGGGGAAGTGAGGTGGGAGTTGGGGGGGGCACCGTCATAGAAGCTCAGGGAGGGCGATAGGACAAGGTGTGTGCAGAGGGGAAACCTGGAAAGGGGATAACATTTGAAATGTAAATAAGTAAAATATCCTATAAAAAACACACAAAAAACACAAAAATTCATTAATACAAGGTCACTTCAGTACCCTGATTTTGTCAATAGATAGATTATCTAGATAAAAAATAAACAAAAAATAATCTGAATTCATTGACATGATATATCAAATGTCATGGCTGTATCTACAGACTATTCCACCCAAACACCAAGTAATATACATTATACTCAGTAGTACATGGGAGTTTCTTTGAAATCCAGCACATTCTGAGACACAAAACAAATCTTTATAAATTTGAAAAGTTAAAATGACTTTGTACTCTGCCTGGCCATGATAAAAAACAAACAAACAAACAAAAAACAAAAACAAAACCCCTTAATGTTGAAAGCAAACCTCACTTAAGAAAACAAACTCATAGAGATTAAGCATCTCATTACTGATGATGAGTGAGTCACAGAAGAAATTAGAAAGGAATTTTTTTAAAAAATCTAAAACTAAACATAAATGAAAACACAAGCAATCATACCTTCGGGAAACATTAAAAGTAGTCCTACAAGGGACATTCATAGTGTTAAGTGCCTACATTAAAAAAGTGAAAAAATTAAGGGAGCCCAATAAATAAATGGCCTAATGATATAATTTAAAATTTTAAAAATAAACAAAAAAGAAGAAACCAATTTTAAACTCAGTCAGTAGCAAGAAATAATAAAAATAAGAAGAAAAATTGATAAAATAGAATAGAAATATGAAAACAAGACAAAGAACTGATAAATTTAAGAGTTGGCTCTTGGGAAAAATAAACAATATTAACAAAGCTTTGCTCTAGACTACTCCTAAAAAAGCCCAAGACCAGGTGAATTTATAGCAGAATTCTACCAAAGATTCAAAGATTTACATTTAATCCTTTTAGAAATAATAGAAATAGAGACAGAAGGAATACTGCCAAATTCTTTCTATGCCTATTTACAGATGGCATGAGACTATATACTATAGATCCAAAAAATTCTAACCAAAAAATTTCTAGAAATGACAAACAATTCAGTGATGTAAGAGAGTTCAAATTCAACTTGCAGTGGTCTGTATCCTGTCATATTTCTGGTAAAAGTAATATTGTAAAGCGAAAATTTTACAAAAATATATTTGCAAGGCCAGCTCTTTCTATTCATTTCCTTTGTTCAAGTCTTTGCTTTCTTCCTTAGAAAAAAATATTTTATCTACCAGTATATACATTCCCTTTCTTGGTTGTAAATTAATAAGGAATAAAACACGCAAATCCAATTTTACTGCAAGTAGAGATCTCCATACATTTTAACAAATTTGCCCTCAGTGTAGGGGATATGTGTTTCAAGACAAAGCCTGCAGTAGTATGACAGCCAACACAGTTATTGCTCCAAATGCTCAGCTTGGTGAAACACAACGATAGGAGGGTTTGCCTTCCACAGACAGACATCTGAGAGTTTGGCAGATAGGTTAGAATGGTCGTATGTTTTGGAAAAGTATGCTGCCCTCAAAATCAGAATAGAGTGCCCATCATTCTTTAACTTTCAAACTACTTATGTTATTGGGATATTTATGCCATTTTATTGCAGGGGAATAGGAAGAAAGATTAATTTCCAAAATATCAACCTTTCCATGATCTCTAACATCTGAATATTTTATAGTGCTTATATTGTTTTATTCAATATTTTGCATTGCTTTATAGCTCATGGCAATAGCAAACGATTTACTTAAATGTCTTTAAACTTTTGTATATTTACATGTCCATTTGTACCTTTCTTGTTATTTTCTTGTTTTCAAAATTGTTATCCAGTCTCTAGGGAGCAGCTCAGATTTTAATATGCTTCTTTTCCAACAACTATATTTGTGTGAAGCAGGTACATAGAATAACGGGTAGATTCTCCCATGAGGTTTTTGTCAACACACTAACCAACAGATAAGGAGCTGTTCATGAAATTTTCTGCAGAAGAAAATGGTATGTATGAAGGTATTGCACACATCATTGTGTGTGTGTGTGTATGTGTGTGTGTGTGTGATAAAAACCCTAGAGGAAAGAAGTCAGATGGGAGGAGGATGTGACATAACCACAATCTGGCACATGTGACGTAACCACAATCTGGCACAGTCAGAGAAGAGCTAATCAGTCTTTGGGGTCTCCAGTAACTCCCATATCTCTCTCTCTAGACTCAGATGGAAAGGCAGCTGTTCCTTACATGAAATATTTTTTTTCCTCTTTGTGGATATCTATACCCATTCTCAAGTAATAGAATAAAAAATTAAAAATTAACATGTAGTACTTACTACATCTGACCCCATGCTTAACTTCAGATCTCATTTCATAGTATCTAAGGCTACCTGCCATGAACTACCTTAGTTCTTTCTTTATCTTTTATATTCACACTTTCCAACCTTGACTCTGAGGAATAAGATTATCCCACTCCCCTGACCCCATTTCTTGCTTCAGTGAGAGGAGTACAGGGAGTTCTAACCAATCTCCATATCACTACCATGACTGCTCATTTGCATTTCTAAAGGTGGTAGTATTGTGCATAGAAGATGCAAATTCAGCCCCACTGCCTACAGCTATAGGTCATCTAGGGTTATTATATTAATATTAATATATATTGGAGAAATAAGTAGAAATCTTGCAGCAGGATATCCAAGAAAATCTATATGAGCATAATTCTAATCATCACTTTGAACTTCTCACAGGACCATGGTTATGTTAGAATCACAGGCTCAGTCACTAATAGAACACATTAATAACCAATGTTAGGAATATATCTCTATAAATCAAGCTTTGTATAATCTCTTTAAAGGACAAAAGAAGACCACATAGATAGACATACAGACAGGCAGATAAAGTTATTGCTAGATTACAGGAAAGTTATGGCTTTTAAATACAAACATTTTATTTTCCATTTATTCCTTAAGTTTTTATTCAGTTACATGTTTTCTCTACGTCATTTCATCTATAACTGCAATTTTGTACTGCTGCTGAAGTGGGGCAAAAAGACAAAGAAAAGCATTTCATTTGTTTGTTCCCTTAGTTAAATGATATGAAACTTTTGTCCAGTTCAGCAGTATACCATTCTCTAACACCAGGCTGACCAGTGTGACTGGAAGTCAGTTACTAAACACACAGATTTTATTTGCATGCAGACATGTTGAATTGTCAGAGCATCTTGTACATTTGTCCCCGGCTGAGGCCACTTTTGGATTGACATGGGTGTTGTGATAGGAAAGGGTTTTTCCTACGGGCTTTCACTTGGTATCCATTGCTTGAAATGAGAAGTCTATTTCTCCATCACGTCTCACATGTCACCTGTATTCATTTCAGTGTGAAAGCAGACAGTGTCAATAAAATTTTGATAGTATGTTGAGAGTGTTTAAGATGTAAGACACAAATTAAAATCATAAATTCTCTCGTTTGTTTGAAGCTCGATTCATTATTTTAGATTTTACCATGCTTAAAAATTTTACAACTTTGACTGTGGGTTCAAGAAAAAGTGGATGCTGAAGAAACTGAATATGGATAATGAAACAAAAATTTTGTTTTAGTAGCTATTTATCCACAGCTCAATATATTTGATAGGTTTTCTGAAGGCTTTGTTTTCCAGTACAAAATTCTCAGAAGCCTTCGGTGAAACATCATTTTTCTAAGTGTGTGATTCTGTTATAAATGCTATCTGTGATTTTAAGCTATACTGTAGTGCCTTCTCTGAAATTTGCTTTAATACACAATGCTTTACTTTTAAGGATACTAATGTATGATTGATTATATTAGTATCAGGGGGACATGGAAATAAAGAAAAACTGTTAGAAGGGAGAAAACATTTTTATATCCTCAACACACTCATTTATTAATGGAATGTCTACTGTTTGTTCCATACACTGATGTAACATTTCAGTAAACTCTAATAATGGGAAAACATCATATTTCAGATTTTATCCATGATGAGTGCCCTAGCCACTCTTTGCTTTTTATATGAAATATTTTCCACCAATTTGTATCATATTTGTTTCAAATATATGTGGAAAAACTTATGGTATAAAAGTTTCTAAAATTATTGTAATATAATTCATTATAGTTTTATTTTTTAATCATGTGTAGCAATTCATGATAATAATCATAGCTTTTGGGAGGCTGAGACAGGAGGGTTATCAGGACTTCATACCAACCTTGAGTTATCTATAATTTCTAGGCTAACCTGAGATACAATATGGGAGTATATTGCAAGTGAAAATACAAAACATATTCTGGAATATTCCTTTTAAAAATTTTTGGGTTGATTATTTAAAGGAGTTGATTTTATAAGTAAGCAAGTAGGATGTTCTCAAAGCACTGAAATCCCAACTAAAATGCACCTGAAAATAGTCATTATAAGTTTGTGAAAGAACTATTAAGTAAAGATAGCAGCACTAAAGGAATTATAGTAGACTTCAGGGAGATTTATGTTAAATATTTCATACAATGTTATCATATCCTTCTTGAAAGTAATACATATTTAAATATAATTAGGTATATCTTAGTTATCAAATGTCTCTATCTGAAGCATTAGTTTGAGAAACCCATGTCATTTATTCTAGTAGTGAGCATAATTCATAAGCCGAACACATGTAAACATTAACCATATATTTTAGTGAGTAGTAGATGAATGGCTTTATCTTTGTACATAAAAGGTACCTAATATGTTCAGCAATTAAAAGCTCAAGGCACCAATTTACTCTACTATTATTAATCTAAAAAAAAAGTACTATGTTGTACTTTAAGACTTATATTGTCTGACCTATTGAATAGAATATAGAAGTTATACAAGAACACAAAAACAATTCAAGGTTTGCATAAATATTCAATTGTTAGGTGTTGTGTAAAATTTTCTCATCAAAAATTGTTAATGAGTCTGTTTAGTATGTGCTTTTCTGAGAAAACATCTCGGGAGGCAGCATTGTCCTTATATTATATATAGAGAAATTTACAAATGTAAATATATCACTGTATCACTGTTTACTGACAACCATATTTTAATGGCAAAGCACAAAATATCAATGACTTCATCTCACACATTTTGCTAACATTTAAATTTACAGGAAGTTCTACTTTTTTGTACAAATGATAAAGACATATTGAGTAAGAAAAGATTGTTTTAAAAGATATTCATTTTAGCTTATGTGTAGGAATGTCTTTTGTACGTATGTGTTTGCAACACATGCATGGCTGGTGCCACAGAGGACAGGAGAAGGCACCCGATCCCCTGGAACTGAAGTTAAGATGTCTGTGAACCATCATCCAGGTCCTGGGAACCAAACCTGTGTCTACTGGATGAGTAGCCCCTGAGATTAACCACTGTGTCATTTCTCCAGCCTCCAGAAGAGTTGTTGAAGTGGGGACGGAAAGAAGCAAAGAACAGTTTCTGTAATATTGATTGAGTGGGATAAACATGCAAGCAGGTGCTAGCCAGGGTGAGGGTGTAACTGTGGAACAAATAGAAAATTAATATGAAAATAATTATAGGAGTTGAAATTTGACATGGCAAGCTTCCTTGTCTTTGTTTTCCCTCCTGTCCCGTTTTTGTTTTCTGAAGGAAAAGCCAGTGAGGAAAAGGCCAATAGATAAGCAAAGTGAGGAAAGGCCAAGATCAATAGATAAGCAAAGTGAGGAAAGGCCAAGATTCCTTGTTTTTATATGTTTTATCTCCCCCTCCTCTCTCTCTCTCTCTCTCTCTCTCTCTCTCTCTCTCTCTCTCTCTCTCAGGAAAGAGGCAGTGATGGAAAGGCAAAGGAAATACATGATTCATTAAATCAGTCAGTTTGTTGTTGGCAGAATTAAACTAGAAAGAATTTTTTTTAGTAACATAAAGCTGTAATGTTCTGTTTCTGGTGACTAATAGAATTTCCGTGACATCCCAGACTCACAGAACTTACTGGAAATGCAGACCTCAAAAAACATTTTTTTTGTTTACCAGAACCATATGATTCACACTTTGTTTCATTTTACTGAACCATATTCTGTAATAATGATAGTGAGCTAAAAGAAAACAGTAAAGGAAATATGAGAAATCAAGATAGAAGCACAGAATCCCAGATCAGAAGAACCTAAGGATAAAATTAAATTAATTAAGAACAGGACCTGATGTATGCCACTCAGCCTTGCAAGCCTGGGAACACATAAGTGGTTGGTCCAAAGGACAAACACCACCCTCACATGTTGAATTTTTAAAAGTCTGCTTTAGCTATGTACCCTTATTGCTAATCTTATCAACAATTTTAGAAAAAAAATTTCTCTAACATTTCTTTCTTTATGACCTTTGATAGGAAAGAAACTCTTCAACTGTATTATTACAATGTGTCTGTCAAAGCAGGAAAGTTGAGCCTTGCATTCTTATAGGCATATTTGCAGATTATCTTTGCCTCAAGTCCTACACATGTGGGTTTTGATTCTTTGGAGAGTATACAAAGGTTCTGGGCCACTCATACTTCATACTTATTTCATAGAATGTCATCAGTTTTATATTCCATTCTTTAGGTATATGGTGAAGTTTATAGGTTGTATCAACTACCTTAGCAGTTAGAGGATGGTTATTTTATCATTTTATGATGACATTCTGTGAACAAACTCATAGAGACTCAGTCTGGACTCTTACTTTGATGTGTTCAGGTATATTACAGTAGTTCTCCAAAATATTGCTCTAAATATATATATATATATATCCCAAGTTAGAGATCTTACATCAAACACAGAGAAGGGTCAAAGTCAGTAGACAGTAAGGTATACATAGAAGAGTAGGAAGATGGTGAAAACTGAAGAATCAGATGACAATGAAAACAGTGTTTACAAGGTGGTGATGAGATGTTAAAAGTCATAGAAAAATCTGAGAGTAAGAAGAGAAAGAAGGCAGATATAATTAGAACATTGGTTTTCCAAATATACAAATAAGTGACTAGGTTAGATTCAGGTAGAGATAATTCTATCCATTTTTACCGTGTGGGAAGTGTGTTCTCAGTTCTGAGTCACAGAAAAGATAACAGTGAATTGAGGGGAAGCAAAATGTGCCCTTAGCAAAAAGAAAGCTTGAAATGAAACATCATATATTAATTTAAAGGAAAATCTTAGTGTTTTTGTTAATCATCTTAAATAATAATATACTTGTTATGGTTTCCTTGATACCATAAGTAAAAAATAAATCTCAACATACTCTAAGATTATAAATGTTAAGTATTTGTGTTTCTTCAACTATGTAGCATGTTACTGATAGCATTAATTTAATTCTTGATAAAGAAACAGATTATGGAGAAAAATGCATGGAAAAAGTTAATGCCTCTGATATTAAAACCAACTATCTGAAAGCAGAAAACCAAGAACAATACAATGTCCTATCAGTTTGGGAAGAAAAATATTTCATACATAAATATATATGATTTGCTTTGATTTCTTTCTTATTTAAAGAAAAGTTCCAGATGAGAAATTTTTTTACCCCACATCCACGTCCAAATTTGACAAAACTCTCCAATTCTTAGCAAACTGAGTCATCTCTGAATAAAGCATCAGGCCCACAGCTCTCTTTTCCTGAATAAGTGTTATTTGTCAATTAGGTCTTCCTATATCTACATTTCAGAGTGTGATGTTATCTTTTAAAGGAGCACAATGAATGCCTTTATACATAAATAAAGCTGTGCTCAGTTCAACTAATAATTCTATTAATACAATAGTTTTGTTTGAGTTGAATAATTTATTGTGGGTGCTAAAGTAGCCAAATTATTATATTTTCAAATTTGGAAAAATTAATTATTACAACTTTTAAAGCAGATTTTTTGTTAAAGAGACAAAAATATTGTGTTCTAGAAAATCTAAATTGTAAATTATTAGACAAATTTTAGCTGTAAAATTATGAAAAGTATTTAAAACATGTTTTATATACCATTCCAAGTATCATTTAATTTATGGTATATTTTTTAAAAGTCATAAAACTCAAACAAAATGTAAGTATATAATATGGTACTGTAATTATCAAAAAGTTGGAACCATCTGGTATAATTTGAGTTATGTTTAAATGTAGACCTGATATTGCATAGTAGACACATAAGTCAGATGCAATGTTCTTAAAATACATTAGTAATAAATTAATACAAATATATTTTAATTTTAAAATGGTGACTACAGAGACACTGTAGAAAACATAAAATATCATTTAAGAATTTTATTGTGTACACAACACATATACAATCAGAGATACTCATGGATGATCTCCCACTCTTCACAGCCTAGAGACAATATAAGTTTGGTATATATTTCTATACGTTTTCATATGTATTTGAATGATGAAAAGGCTAAAACTGGAGATGTTTCTTCAATCATTTTGAAATAAAATGTGTAGGAGTCTGTGATAGATAATCAATAGTTCTATTATAAAGCTTTAGACTCTAAATGTTTTTTAAATATCCAATATAAAATTGCCACAAAATATCAAGATATATACTACTGACTTTCAGAACACAAGGTACAGGCTGAATCACAAGCACTTACATCTTGAACATTTGGATGATTTATAAATCCATGGTTCCAGATCAGAATATTTAGGGAACAAATGTAGAATGGATTGCATGCCAGGATTCCAGTGAGGTTTAGTATTAACAGACAAATACCAGAGGGAAAATCAGGCCTGGATTCTAAGTGAGACAATCTACTGAGAAGATAGGGCAGCAGTAGTTGGCGAGATAATGCAAAATGCAAGGCAGTAAGTGCTTCAGGCGGTAGGAAGTATTCATCATACTGAAAACTTTCAGTTGAAAGTAGTGAGAATTAAACCGTTGACTGGCAGATCACTGTCACGAGACAATTTGGATATGCTTTTAACCTCTTCCAGCCTCAGGATGGCAATGACAATCTAGGCTAATGGCATGCAGTGGCATTGTAGCTGTTTATAAGGACTAATTTTAAAAGCTTTTAGGACCGTCCTTGGAATATATGTAATTCCCTAAATGTTGATGGAGTAAGTGAAAGGATAGGGATGGTGACAAGAGAGATCCTTCTCCATGAAAGCAACCACTCACGGTGAGGAATAAGCATTCTATAACATTACTAGCTGTTTGTTTTCTAATCAACATGAGAATCACCATTAAGTCTCAGGATAGTCATGGATGCGTCATCTGGGAAGGAGAAAAATCGATATAAACTATTGATAGTCCTTTTCAACTTCAAGAATCACCTTCCTGAAACTAATGATTGTTTCTTATTCAACAATATGTGGGGCATAAAAGTCTGTGATGTGGGTCAAGTGTTTATGTCGGTCAAATGTGTCCTTAAGTTACACAACCATGACCCCTTTCATTTTATATGTTCCTTAATGTTTATCTAGCCATGTTCAGCTGTACAGCCATTCAGTGATGACACAAAAGTTAAATTGATTTCCTGAATGTACAGTGAGTTTTTCTTTTTCTTTCTTTTATTTATTTAATATTTGTTCAACATAGGAGACTGACCCCAGGGCCTTATGCATGCAAGCCAAACATGAGATAACAGTCATATGCCCATCAGAAAAAAACTCAATAACAAAATTTCATTAATGTAGATTTCATCAAATTTAAGCATTTGAAATAATCTGAAGAATGCAAAATTCAAGAACTATATAACCTGTGAGGTAAAAATTAGAAAGTATTAAAGTCAAAAATATGGAAGCCCATAATCAAACAAACTTTCCCTTATACAACAAAATTCTTACAATGTAAGTACTTCATTGTCAGCTTCATCTTTTAATCAAAGTAATGTTTAACTAGTAGGCTAAGCCCTCCTGTGCAGGAGTGCACACTGACAGAGCTGTGAACATCAAGTCATTGGTGAGAGGATAGGAGAGTAGTAGCTCAGTTTGTTGTTGGAACACTAAAATAAATGTGTAGTTCGTGAAGCAAATGATGAGAAATAATGTTTTAATAGAGAAAAAGACATCAATCTGAGCAGGTGTCAATCTTTCTGGATACAAAGTAAGAAGTAAAAGTATGGTTAATCTAGGGGAATGGGCGTAGGGATTGCTAGACAGGTATAAGCCAGGGGAAAACCTTAAAGCAGAAAAGATCGAAAAGTGATTGAAACTTTATAGAAACTTGGGAGAAGAGGAAGTAGGAAGTACTGGGTCAAATCAAGACTATGAAGGAAAGAGTCTAGAGAAGTTTCCAGAGACTAGTGATAATAGGTAACTTGAAAAGAATGACTGAAGAAAAATGACATTTACTACACCATGTTTTAAAGAAGATCATTACTTAATAAGCATGCCACATTGTCAACATTGGATAAAGTGAACTTATGCTTATTTTTACAAGATGACTATGTTAGTTCTTATTCTTCTTCTTTAATATATTATTCATAACTTTTGTATATTTTAAAAAGGTTTTTTAAAAACATGTATTTATTTTATATATTTGAGTGCTCTATCTACATGTACAACTGCATGCCAGAAGAAAACATCAAATCCCATTATAGATGGGTGTGAGCCATCATGTGGTTCCTGGAAATTGAACTCAGGACCTCTGGAAGAGCAGCCAATGCTCGTCAATGCTGATCCATCTCTCCAACCCCTCTAGATTTTTTTAATGTTTCAGAATGTAGTAGGCCAGCATGGTATCTGTCTCTATAACCTTTATTCTTTTGGAGCTGAGGCAGAATGATTGTTGTGAGTTCAAGGTTAATACAGGCTACAGAGGGAGTTCCACACCAGGCAAGGCTATAAGATGCTGTCTTAATCTCTCCTCCCAAAAATAAAACCAAACCAAAATAAGAAAAACTGTACTAATAGCTTTATTAAGTTATATAAAATGAGCATCTTATTCTTTTAGTTTCCTTGGTGTTTTTTATGTTAATATTTGGGTACATATATAATACAGAGTACTTACTTTGATAGGTAATTCACTTGTCATTAATCCTAGGCCCCCCCTCAGTACATTCCAGATGCAAGTTCTACAGCTGTCCACTAAAAAAGAAGCCATTGCATGTCATGTACGACTGATGCAGCGAGTTTTCTTGACAAGTGACAAAACAACATCAACACAGATCTCAGGTGATAGGAGAGATGTTAATGCCCCCGGTATCTTTCAGTCCTTGACACCATGATACCATGCCTCATGCTACACAGAGAGCTGTAGTAGCCAGAAAACAAGGCTATAGAGAGATCAGTGCCTACAGGTACAGAGAAGGTAAGCTTTACTGTTCTCATAGGAGCACTGTGATACCAAGAGGCACATGAAACTCAGAGAGCAAGAATTTAGTATTAGGGTCATTACATTGTTTTGAAAGTTGGTAGCTAAGACCATGTCTCAAATCGGCGGCATACCTATAGAAAAATGATATGCTTTATTATGTAAAGTATGACTTTTTCCCTTAGATTAAATTATTCCTTAATTTACTCATTTTTAATTTGAAATACGTTTTTTAATCTTTTATTGATTTTTTGTGAATTTCACATCAGGGACCCCATTCTCCCTGTCCCTTCTCATCTGCATGTTTCCTTTCAACCTCCCTTCTAAAAATGATAATTAAAAAAACAAAATAAAAAAGCAAGCAAAAAATCTCAGCATGGTATCTGCAGTTTATCACAATGTGCCACACAGTATACTCCCGCCACCTTTTTTTCTACACGGCTTTACTTGCAAATGTTCATCGTAATGAGTCATTGTTCTGGTCGGAGGCCTCTGGTTTGTGGTACACCATCAATACTGGAACTACACCAGGACTCGTCTTGGACATCTTGTTGTTGACCTTTGCGATGATGATCCTTTATAGACTCCAGCAATTCATAGATGGGATAACTTTTGGGGTGGGTGAACTCACGCCTATATCCTGGCGTGAGTTCATCAGCCTGCCAGGTCTTCTGAATCCATACCACCAAGGCCAGCTCTGCAGCACTGCCCTAGCTAGATCACCCAAGTGTTGCAGCTCAAAAGAATCAGGGACAGCTTTCCTGCTCTCATCCCACACCCTAAATATGGGCCTTGGTTTTAGCTGATTTTTATATATGATATATATGTATATATATGTATATTTATATATTAATATGTCATGTTATGTTCTAATTTATAGTTAAGAATACCTTCTCTTTGGATTAAGAATTATGTTTTCTTTTCTTAAGGAAGGTAATTAGTTATAATTGGTCACATATACCCCAGATGCATAAGACATTGGGTTTTGGGGGGATAGTACGGCATAAGTAATATACTCATAAGTGTTCACTACCTATATTATAATATCTCATTTTATTTTTCTTAATACTATATCTTAAGAATATATCTTGTTGAAATCAAATCATGAGTGCCAAAAGTATATCTCTATGAAATACATAACTGCCTTAATTTGTATACAAGTTTGTGTTCTAAAACATATCTGTCCTTTGTACTGATAAAAAATGCTGTTAGCAATTTAGAATTTAAGTTAGGCGCTTCTCTTTGATCCTGTATAAAACTGGTAAATTGCTTCAAGGTCACAAACTCAATAATTTGGTTGAAATATAACTGTGCGCTTGTCAAAGGTGTAGGACCAGAGCACTGACAACACTGTTTTCTTTCACAGTGACATACTGTGTTAATTATCAGTGTGTTTTTCCCAACTGCTTGTGTGTTTCCATCAAAACTCAGTTTCCTAGATAATTCCATTTTGGTGCTAGCTTAAAAGAGCTCTGGACAATGTGCATAGAATAACTTATGCTGTTGTCAATGGAAAGAAATGTATAAACAGTGGGATTTAAAGAATGTGCATAAGCAACTAAATGGGCTTTAATATTATTCAGGGGAAGCCTTTGGAGTGCCCTAAATCTAAAGAACATATTGAATATTTTGTACAAGAAAATCAATGTATTCAATACATCACCTTAATTATTTTCATGCTCAGGTATTTAGAGTTCAGGGAACTATTCCAAAACAAAGTATGGCAGCAGATTTCACACAATTATGTTACACTTATTGAGCGATCAGCTAGCGTAAGGCATAAAAGGCTAAAACCAAATTAGACACAGCTTAGGAAACACAAGGTAATGCACTTGGGAAAAATGATCTGAAGGAAAGTGCCAAACCAGGGAGTTGGAACTGAGTGATATATAGCTATATAGGGAAGGCAGGGGAATTGTTGATAGCAAATCTGATTGAAATGATGCAAGGTGACAAAAAAGGATTGCAATTGGGATTTAACGTGGCAGTAGCTTCCTATAAAGATTTTCTACACACAGTAGAATCAAGTCTTCATCAGTACCTGGAGACAAATGTCTAAGTGTCGCTTCTGCAGAGATAGAGTGATGGGCTACATAAGTTTTATCTAGAAATGACACATCAATTTTAATTAAATGACACACTGAATGTTTGTTGTTTTTTAATATAAAAACTGTGGGATTATGGTCACCCAAGAGTTGTGGCCAGATTCATTTTAGACTTCACTGTTTTTATTTATGGAATTAAACACAATTGGATTTCAGAATATAAACATTTCTTAAGCATTAAATTAATATATTTAGTAAATTTAATTTTGATGGTATTTATTTGTATGTTTCAGCATTTCTATTACTGATAAACTATAATAAGTAAGTTATCAGTTTCTTATTACAGACAGTTTCCTACTGCATACATAAAAATATCTAGTATAGTCTTGTTTAAAAGTTAAAATTGATCTTAATAGCAAACATTAATGTTAAGGATTAGTGTATTGTGTTATGGTTGCAAAAAAATTTAAATATGAAAGTTAACATTTATTTAAAAGTAGAAAATAAAAACTAATAAGTAACACTAAGAATAATGTTCATAAGTTTAAGTGAAATGTTTACAAATGTTTTATTTTCAAATAATATTAATATTGTTTAATAGTATTTAATAATACTTTCAGATTTTAAAATTATTTTCAAATTTAATAGTATTGATTTTCAAAATTTATTTTTTGTTTTACAGTATTTTTATTTACTTGTTTGTGTGTTTGTCTATGTGCTATATGTATATGTATTCATACGTATGTATATACATAAAATAAAATATAAATGAAAACACTTTGCATGCTGATATGTAACCAACTTACTATTTGTATCAATTCAAGGACAAGAAAATGCTTGCTGATGATGAGCAGATAATGGAAATATGATATATTTACACAATAAAGTATTATTCAACTATTATTGGAAAGGTTATGAAAATCACAAGTAAATGGAAAGATCTGGAAACAAAAGTTCTGGTTGTGGAAACACTGATTTTTTTTTTCATTTGTGAATGTTAGATTTGAATCTTCAGACTTGTATGTTCCATTTGAAATACTCATAGAGACGAGGAAATCAGTAAGGGGCTAGAAGAATAGAGGTGTTGAAGGAAGACACCTAACTACACTGTGCCGTAATCACTCATGTTATGGATAAGGAATGGAAAGGCAGGGTAAACAGAGAGAATACAGGGATAGATAAATAAGACTTAAAATATTTCTTAAAGTCATATTGAAACCTACTACTTTAGAAGCTGCTCAAATATCCACATAGACCTATGCAGAAAGAGTGTAGTCGGACTTACCATATAAAAGGGCAAAAGTCCTCCTTCTGGGAAATAAGAAACCTAGTGAGAGAAATTGGGGTAACTCTTTTGGTATTATGGGTTGATGGTATTCCATATACCTCAAGACATTATAGGCAATCTTTACCCATCTTGTTTATCCTTTAGCACTTGATTATAAAATTCTAGTGATGAAGACATCACATTATACTTGAGTCACTGGACATGGAAGAAATCAATTGGTACCCATATGGAATCCTCATCCATGATGGAAAGTGCTATGCATCCTACCATAAAGGAAAATAGTCATCAATATTACCCATCCACGAACCCTATGAGCCACAGTGCTAGTCAGCCTGACAAAATGTGAACAAGGTACAATAGTGGCATAGTAGTGGGACAATAGTAAGACAACTGTCATGGGAGTAAACAACCACTTCTTTATTGGATTTAAGGCCTATTCCACAAGATGGAACCCATAGCTTGCAAAACAAACAAACAAAATGCAAACGAAAACCTTTGGCTAGATAGTTTGTATGCCATATGGGAGAATCTCTTACTCTTATTATGCTAAATAGACATAGTACCAAACTCCTTTCCAGTGACATATGGTTATACATATAGATTAATGCCTTTCTCAACCCTCATCAGAGAAGCCTCTATTTGCAGTAAATGCTGATTTACAAAGAGACTCACAACTGGTGAAGGTTCAGACAATGGGAGACTGTCAGATGTTCAGCCTTAAATGGAATATGCCATAGCTTCTCCTATCAATGCTCATGCATCATTGAAAAGGAAGATGGGAGGAGTGTAAAAGACAGAAGAGATGGATGAGTAAAAGAAAATGGTTTCGTACAGACATAACCAAGTAGTGGCAGACATGAACTCACAGCAGCTATGATAGCATGCACAACCATGTTTCAAGATAAACAAAATCCCACCAAGGAGTGGGGTGATGAATAGAAAATTATACCAATATGTCAGAAACTGTCACTAAATTGGTAAGTGTAAGAAGAAGGAAAGTCATTCTTCTTAAAGCTGTTGCTATTGGTACACCAACCATTTTAGTGGTGGGCTACATATCAACCAAAAAGTCAGGGAGAAAGTGTAAGAGAATCTTACAGTAGTTTTGGGTAATGCGTCGAACATGATCTAAGTACATTGTGTGAAAATGTCAAAGAACTGATGGGATACGGAAGAATTGCTTGAAACTCTTGGCATAAAGTATAAAATTTGGGCGCAGAGTTCCATGTTCACCTGAGGAGCTACTGGCTTTGGATGTCTCTTGGGAAAGAATGAATTGGCAGTCTGTGAGGTGAGCCATGCTAGTCTCATCTCCCTTTAGAGAACATTCCACATAGAAGGGCACTGGAATAACCCACATAGGAGTTGATGGTTTAAAAGCAGGAGTATATGAAGACTGAGCACACCGCACGAAAACCTTAAAGAAATATTATTTTAAAAAGGCAGGCAGACCTATATATCCACCTGAAAATAAGGAAATTAGATTCATATATTTTAAATTTTACAAAATTCAATTCAATCTACAAGGAGGACCTTAATTTAAAGCCTCAAATGCTGAAAT
>CM052702.1:2701170-2711569 GCA_028551405.1 Uromys caudimaculatus
GGGAGGGAGGGAGGGAGGGAGGGAGGGGGGAAGGAGGGAGGAAGGAAGGAAGGAAGGAAGGAAGGAAGGAAGGAAGGAAGGAAGGAAGGAAGGAAGAAAGAAAGAAAGGAAGGAAAGAAGGAAGGAAAACAACTGTTCACAGGTGAATCAGACAGGAAACATAATGGAATAAAATCATTATAGGCTTGAGAGCTGGGACTGTAATCCAGAATTTACAAAAATTACATACATTAAATACCAACACACACAATACAAACACACACACACACACACATATATATATATACGTGTGTGTGTGTGTGTGTGTGTGTGTGTGTGTATGTCTTATACTCTATATAAATATATGTACATACATATAAAACTTTTAATCAACAAATGATCTACTGAATTGAACTGATAATATATTAAAAAATGAAAAACTGCCAATAACTATTTTAAAGAATACTAATGTCACACAATGTTAGCACATTCCTTTACTTCCAGAAATAGGGAGTCAGAAACAAGTGGATCTCTGTGAGTTTCTGGTCAGTCTGGTTTACAGAGCGAGTTCTAGGAAAGCAAGGACTACACAGAGATACAAAACCAAAACTAACAAACAAAACAAAACCAAACAAACAATAAAACCAAAAGTGTTAAATATTTTAGCCATCAGAAATATGCAAATAAAAATGACTGGGTTACTACTTCATTCTAGCCAGAATGGCTACATCAAGAGACCTGACAGCAAGTCTTGGATAGGATACAAAGAGCGACCCTAATTCACTTCTGATAGTAGTGCAAAGTAATATAGACATTATGGAAATCAGATTGGAGTTTCTTCATAAAATTGAAAAGAGAACTCCTATGTGACCCAGTCATTTTACTCCTAGCCATAAACTCAGAGAACTTCATAGTCTATCCTAGATGAATTTGCAAACCCATATTTATTGCTGTTTTATTTTCTACAGCAAGAAAATGGACCCAATCTATTTGTTCTTCAATGAAAGAATTGATAATGAAAATAAGGTATTTATAAATTGCAACTTTATTTATCTCTAAGGAAATATAAAATCAAAAATTTACAGTAAGGTGGATGAAGGTGTAGTATATAATATTAAATGAGTATCTGTCACTTAATCTCAGATTGAAAAAACATATTCCCTGACATACAGATCTCTCTCTCTCTCTCTCTCTCTCTCTCTCTCTCTCTCTCTCTGTGTGTGTGTGTGTGTGTGTAAACAAAAGTACATCATAAGAGCACAATACACATATAGAAAGAAGATTAAATGTTCGGTGACAGGAAAGAATTAAATTCAATGAAAAGAAAGCATGAGTTTTGAAGAAGATGTGACGCTAACTGTATTCTAGTTTTAAAATTTTTATGGATATTTCAGGTTAGTCATGGACAAGTGCACAAAAACATAATCAGTATTCAAAGTGTAAAATTCATTTTGAAGCTCTACAGCTTCAGAGTCACTATTCTAACTGTGTAAAAAACAATGACATATAGGCTTCTGGCCTGGTAAATCTTAATGGTATACTGTTTTTATTTGTAATTAATATAATAAAATTTCAACAGTTCCACAAAAGTAAATGGATACATGGAAAGAAAAGGCTCTCTTTAGTGCCTGAATTTAAATTATTTTTATTTCTCCAAAATTTGCTGGTATATTTTCATTCTTAAATGAATAGCTTACTTTAGTATATGTGTAGGTATTAAAGTACAAAAATATTATGTTACAGTTGAATATGTTTTATCTCTGATTATTTAGGTTGACAAAAGTCTTAAAAATTGGGATACTTTACAGGAAAAATAGTTCATGAGAATTTGCTAGGTATCACTCAATTGTATCCAGAAAAATCTACAGTAGCTTCACTTGTCCTTCTTATAAAATGCATTCTGTTTCATCTCTGACTGTAGTCAAACTCATGAGAAAAGAAACAATTTGATGTTGAAAAGTTATATCCCACTACATTTATTTTCCTTTAAAAACCTCAGAATCTGCCAAATATTCTATCGTCCGATCCTTGAGTTTTGTCAGTGTGAGTACCTGTGATGCTTCTGTCCAGATCTAGAAAGAGAGTATGTCTAGCACCCTCAATCTCCAAACTAGCACCTATTCTGAAATAAGTTTTAGTTGGCTTTAAACGGTTATTAAATTTAAAATTCCACAAAATTGAGTTTCCTTTTGTGTTCGGGTTATTTTACATAATAGTATATTTGTAAGATTCATGTCTGATCTTGGATATAAGCATACTGCCATTTGTCCTTTTTTGTCAGCTATTATTGTTATATGTGTACATACATAAAATATATTAACATAATGCTGGGAATTGTTAGTGATTCATATATGTACATATGAATATATACAAACGTGTATATATGTATACCTATATATATGTACATATATACACATATGTATCCCAGCATTCATTAATTGTCTTTAGCTGTTCTAAGAGTGGGGCCTTGTGAGATTTCTTTCATCCATGTTGAAATGCAAACTTATGTTGTTTCTCTTCAGGTTTTATTTTGATTACCATATTGCTCAGATTATGTGGTTTCAGGTTCCCTGTTCTTTTTAAAATAAATAATCTTATAGCAGATGTCCTGGTCCTCTGGCTCCTACACTCTTTCCACCCCTTATTTTGTGATATTTTCTGAGCCTTAGATGTAAGGGTTGTATTTTAGAGGTATCAATTTGGAGAAAGAACCCTTCAGTCACTTGCTCTCTGCAAATTAACCAGTTGTGGCTTTCTATAATGGTCTCCATCTGCTGTATAAGGAAGCTTCTTTGACAAGGGGTGAGAGCTACGCTTAACAGTGAGTATGTGCATAAGCATTCAAAACAGAATTTGAAATTTTACTAGTTTAGGAAAGATGTAGTAGTATGCTTTCCTCTAAGTCTGTCCCATGACCACACCAGACATAGACAGCTGTCAAGGTTTACAGCATCATGCCTTAATTCTCACCGATTGAATATGCCCTAAAACTAATTAAACACCTTTTAGTTACCTCCAAGATAAAAGCCATTAATGAACCTTTATTGATACATTGTTGTGCTAGTCATTATTGTGGTTTATAGACATCATTTCTGGGTAGGAGAATTGATTTTTTTTCTCCCTAGACATGTAAATCAGTATGGCTATGACCAAGATAACAACTTTCAACAATGCTGGCAAAAAGATGTGAAGAGGCAGGGACCCTAATTTACTACTGATAGAATTGTAAACTAGTACAGCCACTCTGCAAATCAGGATGAAAAGGAAAAATAAATCTATCATATTACAAAGATGTACCACTTGGCACATGGCCAAAGGACTATAAATCCTACTCCAAAGACATTGACTCAGCCATGTAGATTGATAATATTCATAATATCTAGTAAATGAAAAGAAACTAAATGCCTTTCATTCTGTGGATAGATAAGGAATAGGTGATGCATACTCACAATAGAATTCTATTAATCTGTAAAGAAGAGTAAAATTAGCAGGTGAATAGATGAAATAGAAAATATTGTGACATCAAACCCAGTCATAAAACCTTTAGCCTATAATTTGTCTTGTCTGTGAGATGTGCTAGGATAAATGTGGCACAGGAATTGTAGGAGTGGCCAATTAATGGTTGGTCCATCTTGAGACCCATGCCACGAGAGGGAGCTTATCCGTTATATAGCCTGGAGCGCCATGAAACAGGTAGCCCAGAGACCTAGGATAGAACCAAACTTTATTGGCACACACACACACATACACACACACACACACACACACACATACACAAAAACACACACACACTCACAAATGAAAAAAAGAAAAAAAGAAAGAAAGAAAGAAAGGAAGAAAGAAAGAAAGAAAGAAAGAAAGAAAGAAGGAAAGAAAGAAGGAAAGAAAGAAGGAAAGAAAGAAAAAGAAAGGAAAGAAAAAGAAAAAAAAGAGGCAATAAAATGACTCCTAGTGAGATTCTCCTATGTGCATAGATTGCCCAGTTGTTATCAGAGAGGCCTCACCAAGCAACTGATAGAAACAGAGACCTACAATCAAGCATTAGGCCAGGCTAGGGGAATCCTGTGGAAGAGGAAGAGGACAGATTGAGGAAGCCAAAGTTATCAAGGACAACACACAATGAACAGACCTGGGCTCAAAGGGTCTCACCAAGAATGAATGAACAAACAAGAGAACTACATGGGAGTGACGTAGGCCTTTTGCACATATGTTACAGTTGTGTAGTGTGCTCTTCTTCCGAAACTCCTAACCAAACCAGGAACTGTCTCTGACTCTATTGTCTGCATTTGAGACCCCTTTATTCTACTAGGCTCTCTCATCTAGTCTTAACAGGAGAGGAGGTGCATAGTCTTATTGCCACATAATAAGGAAAGGCCAGTTAATATCCACTGGAGGCCTGCCCTTTTCAAGAAACTGAAAAGAAGATGTGGGGGCAGCGGGGAATGGAGGACTAAGAAGAAAGGAGAGAGGGTAAACTGCTGCCAGGATGTAAAAACAAACAAACAAACAAATAAATAAACAAAAATATTCTTGTGACTGAGTCCAGCGATACTCAGAAAGGCTAATAATGTCCTATATTCTCTCTCATGTGTTAGTCAATAACATGGAATAACCACAAATAACGGGAAAGTAAAAGGGAGAGGAACAGTCATAAGAAGAGGGGAAAAGGAGCACACAGTTACTATGGAAGAGGAAATGGGAAAAATACATGAGTGGGGACATGCAAAAGAGGGTAACACAGAGAGAGAGAAGGGAGAAAGGATAAATAGTACTAAGGATATTTGAAGAAAAGCTTAGGGAATCATAAACTTTTATAACTAAAATGGCATGATAATGTCCCCTTCCAAGAACAATATTCTGCAGAGAGAATATCTTGTGTCTGCATGACGTATGCATCACCTGTCAATAACAAATATGATGACCTAGACAGGAAATAGGAAGTGGAACATCCAGGAAGCACAAAAGATTTGTCCTGGAAGTTGTAACAAGATAGGCAGGACACATGGTAGCTGAGCACACGTAATCATCACATGGCAAAATCTAGGTTAAAATAAATGGGTTATTTTAAGTTATGATCTAGTCAGAGAAGAGCTTAGCTATATGGCCATGGTATTTGTAATTATATTTTGAGTCTGAGTCTTATTTCTGGGAGCATGGGGCTAGCAGGAAGAACCAGGCATAACTTCTACAGTAATCTATCTAACAAACCCCCCAGCAGAAGCAGCAGCATGATACTGACACTTTGTAGATGTAGTTTGACTTTTCCTTTATGTTTCAGTCTATTGATGAGGATCTTACTCCCTTAGTATAATTAATATGACTGACTTCCAATTAGTAGAAATGAGAAAATATCATTTTACTTGTTCCTGGGATTTTAAAAGACCTCAACAAAAACCTATACAGACTATTATTATTCCTCTTGTTTTCTTTCCAGAATTTGAAGGTAAGTCCGTGTTGCTGAACACATCAACACATTTCAGACAAAGGACTTAGATGAAATAAGCTAGAAATAAAGTAGGAGACTCCTCCATAAAGAATAGCACTCATGGTACTAAAAGGTGTTTTTTGTTGTTTTTTGTTTTGTTTTGTTTTGTTTTGTTTTGTTTTGCTGTTGTTGTTTTAACAATATAGGGTAATGATGGCTGTGGCTTTATCATATAAAGCCTTTATCATTTTGAGAAATGTCTCCTCTAGTCCTACTATTCCTAGGATGCTATTCATAAAACCACATTGGCTTTTCTTAAAGGCTTTCCTGCAACTATTGTGTTGGTGATGTGATTTTTCTAAGTTTATTTATAGACTTTATTATATTCATTTTTTCAATTTATGTATTTTATTTTATTAAAAATAGATTTTATCTCATACAATATGTCCTAAACACAATTCCCCCTCCTGTCAGTACTCCTAGAATTCCCCTACCTCCTCTCTTTCTTGGATTCACCCCTCCTCCTTTTTATTTCAGGAAAAAGAAGGCTTCCAAGAGACAACAGTCAAACAGGACAAAACAAAATACACTAAGACAAGGCAAAAGCTACACAAGAACGAAAAGAATCTCATGAGTAGGCAAAAAAGTCAGAGATACTTCTGCTCCCACTGTTAGGGCTCCACAAAATATACCAAGCTAGCAGCCATAACATATATTCAGAGGCCTGTGTAAACTCATTCAGGCCTCATGCTTGTAGCTTCAGTCTCGATGAGTCCATATGAGTCATGCTTAGTTGCTTCCGTAGGCCATATTCTCCTGGTGTTCTCCATGTCTCTGACTCCTACAGTCTTTCCTTCCTCTCTTCCTCAGAGTTCCCTTATCTCTCAGGGGAGGGATCCAATGAAGAGATTCTTGCTCCTCCTAATGTCTGGGTATGGGTCTCCCTACCCACTTCTATTTCCTGCCAGAGGAAGCCTCTATGATGATGACTTTACAGGGCACAGATCAATACAACAGTTTCCTTATCCATTCCTTTATCCAAAATTAGGAACCATTTCATGGAGTTTGGGGTTTGTTTGTCTGTTAGTTAGTTTACCAATAGCATTTGGTTCTACCATAGGTCTCTGGGCTATCAAGTCTTCTGTTTCAGGCCATCTAAGCAGTATAAGACATGGGCTCCCTCTTGAGGAGTGAGCTTCAAGTTAAATCAGACATTAAATATTGGTTGGCCTGTCACAAGTTCTGGGCCACCATAGCCCCAGTACAACTTGCAGGCTGAACAGATAGATTCTAGGTTGAAAGTTTTGTTCTTAGTTCAGTGTTCAGGTGTCTCTTTCTGTAGCCTACAGAGAGCTATTTTCTGACAAAGTGACTAGAATGTAGGGGTAAAGGTGCCAAGTCCATACCAACTCAACAACTCTGTTGAATGAGCTGAGTATACATTGTCCTCATATACGGGAGCCCAATGTCAGTTTTCAGAAATTGACCTTCTAGAATTGGGTTATTTAGGGATCTCCATAGTATGATCAACAACGTGGTCAACAATGCAACCAAATATAATCCACTAGCTTTGCATGGCTACAAAAGACTGGCAGTTCAGACTCTGCATCCTCCAGTACTGGGAGGATCAAAATCCTGGAAGTAAATTTGATCAATGACATAATACAATGGAAACTTTGACACACATTAAAAGTAGGCCTACCAGAGAAATTTATTAACACTAAGTCCTAAATTAAAAACAAACACACAAACACAATCAAACATACCTAAACATAATAAAGGCAACACACAGCAAGTCAATAGCTAGTACCAAATTAACGGGAGAGAAATCTAAAGCAACTCCACTAGAATCAGGGTCAAGCCAAGGCTGCTCACTTTCTCCCTATCTATTCAGCACAGTATTTGACGTTCTAGCTAGAACAATCAGACAACTAAATAAGCTTAGGGAATAGAATTAGAAAGGAAGAAGGCAAAATATCTCTATTCACAATGATATCCTTGTCTTCATAAGTGACTCCAAAATTTCTATCATAGAACTCCTACTTCAATGTGAACAGAGAATAACATCAGCAATGTGAGTGGGACACACAATTAACTCAAAAATCAGTAACTTTTCCTTTATAAACACATGATAAACAAGCTTAGGAAGAAATTAGGGAAGCAACAGTCTTTTCAATAGCCACAAATAATATAAAATTTCTTGGTATAACTGTATCCAAGCAAATGAAAGACCTGCATGACAAGAACTTAGAGTCTCTGAAGAAAGAACTTTTTCTTGCCTACAAGATGCAGAAGGATAAAGATGTAGCAGAGACTGTGGGAAAGTTCAACTGAGGATTGGTCCAACTTGGGACCCATTTAAGTTAGAGAACCAACCCTTGGTACTCTGCTGTGACTAAAGACTAGCACCTAGCATACCTGTCTCCTGAGAGGTTTTATCCATCAGCAGTTGGAAACAAATGCAGAGACCCCTAACCAAACATCTGGCAGAGATTGGGAGTCTTCTGGAAGAGTGGGAGATAGAACTGAGTGAGCTAGAGGGGTCAAGAACACCATCAGAAGACCTACAGAGTCAACTAACATGTGCCTATGGGGGCTCACAGAGATTGGGCCACAAACAAGGGACGTAGGACTCCTACACATTTGTATCAGATGTGCAGCTTGGTCTTCATGGTAGTCCCTAACAAATGAAGCAGACACTGCCACTAATACTGTTACCTGCCATTGGATCTACTCATAAATGGACTGCCTGGTTGTACCTCAGTGGGAAAAGAGGCATTTCATCGTACTTTGACTGGATGCCACAGGGCAGGGTGGTATGAAAAGGGGACTTCCCCTTCTCTGAGGAGAAAGAGTAAAGGTAATGTGGGGGAGGGTTTGCAGGAGTGAGATTGGGAGGAGAGGAGGGAGGGGGCTGCCATTGGGATGGAAAGTGAATAAATAAATAAGTAAATAGATAAATAGATAAATGAAAATTAAATAAAGATGAAAGAACACCTTAAGTTGAGAAAGAAAATGTGTTGAGAGTTATAAGACATGAATTAGGGGAAGAAAGCTGATCAAAGCATATCATAGGTATTTATCAAAATTAAAATATTTAACTTAAAAGGTATTACATTTTCATATACACTTGATTTTTGTTGAATTTGTACCCATTCCATCTCATCTCACCAATTTCCCCACTATTTCTACACCAGTATTTGTACTCTCTCCTTCCATTTTACCAGTGTTCTTCTATCCCTGATCTTGGGGCATCTTCTGTCCAATGGCTCCTAATTCGCTGGCTTTTGCAGGCATTCCAAGTCAAATACACTCAAGTATTAGAAGTTAGGACAAGCATATTGCAGAAAACTTTCTCTCTCTCTCTCTCTCTCTCTGCCCAAATTACCTCACTGAGTATAATTTTTCCATTCTATCCAGTTACTTTAAAATTCCCTAGTAAAATGTTTCTTTATAGCTGAATAAAATTGAATTGCATATATGGACAGCATATTCTTTATCCCTTAGCCCATGGATAGACACCTACAATTATTTGATATTCTTATAGAACATGAATAACAAGTATCCCTATTATAGGTTATTATCCCTGGAATATATTATCGAGTCATTAGGATGTATACTCAAGAATGGTAGAGTTAGGTCATACGAATTCACTTTTCTAGCTTTCTGTAGAAGTTCCATACTTATTTCCAAAGTGGTTACACTAACACAAACTCATACCAAAAGTGTGTAAGTGCTTCTTTCCCCTATACTAAACACAGTGGTTGAAGTCAATTGTATTCTTGATGGTGGCCATTCTTAGTGGGGTTAAATAATATCTAAAAATAATTTTAACTTGTATTTTCATGATGGCTAAGGTTAGTGAACATTTTTTACACACACAAAATTCTTCAAATTGATGATATATATATTCCCTTTCCTATCTACAAATGATCCCATATAACCAACCTTTCACCTTTCTCACTTTCAAACTGAAGGCCTCATTTCTCATTTAATGGCCTCATTTCTCATTAAATGTTTTTACATGCAATTATTGTGTTCATATATACTCCCAAATATAAACTTCTCCATTTGCATAATGTTACCACATGTGTTTTACAGCTGACCATTGGATATTGAATGAACTACTGCTTAACTCTTCCCTAGAAAGACTATTTCTCCTGATTTCAGAATTCCTCAGTTACCTATATTTCTTTGGGTATGGCTGAGACATCTTGAATTTTTTCATTCTCTTTGGCATGTCTTTTTTTGTTTGTTTGTTTGTTTTTGTTTTTTGGTTTTTTATATATTTTTTAAATTTTTGATACTTTATTTACATTTCCAATGTTTCCCCTTTTCTGGGTCTCCTCTTTGGAAACCCCCTATCCCCTCCCCATCCCCGACTCTATGAGGGAATTCCACCTTCCACCCACCCGCCCACCCATTCCCATATTCCCACCTTGACATTCCCCTTTACTGGGGCCTCTAACACCCTCAGGCCGAAGGGCTTCTCCTCTCTCCCTGATGACCATCAAGGTCATCCTTTGCCACATATGTGATCCGAACCATGGGTCCATAGATGTGTATTCTTTGGTTGGTGGTCCAAACTCCAGGATGACCGGAGGGGGGGGGGGTCAGGCTTATTGACGCATTTGCTCCCTCCATGGGGTTGCAAAATCCCTCAGCTCCTTCAGACCTTTCTCCAACTCCTCTATCTGGGACCTCACTCTCAGTCCAGCGGTTACTGTTAAGTGAAACTAGGGCATTCTGAACTTTTGGGATACTATCTGCTTATCGGTGAGTACATACCATGTTCATTCTTTTGTGACTGAGTTACCTCGCTCAGGATGATATTTTCAAGTTCCATCCATTTGCCTGCAAATTTCATAAAGTCATTGTTTTTAATAGCTGAGTAGTACTCCATTGTGTAAATGTACCACATTTTCTGTATCCATTCCTCTGATGAGGGACATCTGGGTTGTTTCCAGCTTCTGGCTATTATAAATATGGCTGCTA
>CM052702.1:2712069-2808139 GCA_028551405.1 Uromys caudimaculatus
TATGAATTTCACATCCTTCTTCATTTCTCTGTCCCTCCTGCAGTTTCCTTCTAATCCTGCTCTGCAGAAACCCTCTCTGTCTTTAAAGTATATATTAACCAGATACTGAGCTGCCTTGTAGACAAAACAGAAATGGTGATGACTTTCAAGAACATTCAAACAAAACACATGTCTTCCTAAACTGGGTCAGCTTCACAAGAGGGCAGTAACTGGAAACATCTCGGATTCTTTGCACAAACCATAGGGCACGGATTTGTTGACTGAAGTATCTCTAATCATTGCCATATTTTAATAAATGTAATGGTCATGTATCTCTCTACTTTGTGAATATTCCACCCTCTACATCTTAAGTGTGACATATTACTTTGGCAAATGATAATTTCAGATTTGAAAAGTTATACATTTATCTATAGATTGACACAGAGAATTCAAAGAGTAGATATGGCATTACATGAAATTTATAAAGGAAGCCTGAACTTTCAGGAATAAACAATTTCAGTTTTCTAATATGCCTTTCCAAGAAATCACATAATAATAATAATAATAATAATAATAATAATAATAATAATAGTAAATATATTTTAATATAAGCACAGAAGAATATATAATTTATAGTTTCTGAGTCAGCATCAACATCATGTCTGCAATTACCTACAACTCGATGGGTTGTATTTCTTGAACGCTAGTCAAATTATATTAAACTACAAGAATTGCCTTATGGATATTCCACCTGTTTGACACTTAATATCAAATTATGTTCTGTTTAACCACTTTCCTGAGCATCTATTTCTAGGTCCAAAAGTCTGTGCTCATCTCTAAGCAGATTTTCTGCCAACACTTCTATTTTAAAAATAAACTTGCACATTAAATAGAAAAGCAGCTACTGTTTCATACAATAAACTTGCTCAATCTCCAGTAATCTCTGCCTTTATTGCAAATGGAGCCTTCTTGGTTTTCATGTGCCCTTAAACACAAGAGACATCCCTGACTATTCTATGCAACACATAGCTTAATCTTCTGGTATTTCATTGATGGCTACTTTAAAACCTCCTCCATAATTTCCATTCCCAATGTTCTTTTATAGTAAAGAAACTCAATTTTCCATGGGGTTGATAGCTACACCTTTCTATCCCAGTTGTATAATTGTCATTATATAGTGTTCAATAAACACTCAAATGCCTTCTGCACCTCCAGGTTGACATTTTTTAAGTTAATGTTGAAGGAAACAGAGGTGCTGCTGCTTTATGAAGCTTAACTCCTACTAGGAATACAGAGAAGTAATGGGTCATTGAATTGGCCAATTGAAAGAGAAGCAAGTGAGTAAATACTATGACAATAAATGGTCATAGCATCATAAAAGGGGCTGGAGACAGCTTTTCTGAGAGCTGAGCAAAATCAACACCAACCCAAGAGCACAGGGTAGAGTGGTGTAAGCAGAGAAAAAAATTACCAGAGCTTTTAAACTTTGAAACTAATGGAGGCCAGAGTAGTTAAAAGGGGGAGCATGTAGAGGTGGAAAGAGAGTGTTCCAAGGGCTTTTTATTATCCAGAGAACATCATCGTTTTAGTGAATGTATAATAGCAAGCTTTTGAGTAGCAAGGATATGCTATGGGCTAGATAGAACAATAATATAAACCTGAATAATAAATTGAGAACTAAGAAGCTATTTATGTATGTATGTATGTATGTATGTATGTATGTATGTATGTATGTATGTATGTATGTGTGTGCGCGCACGTGTGTGTGTGTGTGTCTGTACATACGTACACCAATCTAGTGAACTCCACTTTTAAAAATTGTATTCATTCCACTAGTTCTGTTCTGGAGAACACTAGTCAATCTGAGAGACCAAATCTTTTGGGTTCTAGAGATCCTGATCTAAGGTTGAACTCAAGTTAACTAACAGGCTGGTACATAGCACCAGTTTCCAGGCTACCTGCCAACCACAAGACCTGTGTATAACACCAGTTGCCATATTATTCCCCTACAAATCTGCACCCTCAGGTTACAAACCCACCCCTGAGACTTCACTTCCTAACAACCACCAATCAGGAGGGAAGCAGGAGGTAAGTTTATGGTTTGGCTCCCAGCACCAGTCAATTATGTTAAGGGCCATAATGGCCCCTAATCAGATGTGTACCAGGCTAGATGCCCCTTCTTGCCTCTGTAAATCCTTGCTTGAAACTGGGCTCGGGAACCCCTCTCATTCTCCTGCATTAGAGATGGTGGTGTGGTCCAAGCTCTAGCTTGAATAAAGAAACCCTAATGCGATTACATTGGATTTGCCTCCTTGGTGGTTTTGAGAGAGATTCACAAAAGTTTCATGGCACAACAAATCTAGTCAAAGTCATTCTGATGTCTTTGAGCTGAACCTACCTGAGAAGTTTATATTTCATCATGGGATCAAGAAAGCCATCAACATCTCCATACCAGTCTTGAGGTTCTTGTTGCATCAATAACTTATACCTGATTGATTGATTGATTGATTGATTGATTGATTGATTTTTACTCCATGGTAAACCTAATCCTATCCATCCCAGTTAAGTAGGTATTGAACACCATAGGTTTATTCCCCATTCTCTCCTCAAGGCTAACTCTTTCTCTATCAACTACTACTCCCTGATAATCATGGGAATCTCAGTTGGTAGTAACCAAATGTTCCTATGTTCCCTCAGAGAATAATTTTTTACATTGCAATAGTTTTTTTATTTCTGGTCTTTTGGAGAATTATATTATGCTGCTTTCCCAAGTCTTGGACCAATGCCATCAACTTTCCTCCTTTCATAACCCCAGCCATGAGAGACGATGTCTCTTAAAACTATTTCCTAATCCGAACACTTCAAATGATAAGTATTCTCAGATTGTAATAGTTTCTTACAATTGTTGATACATAGAACCTGAGTATGCCTGTTGAATTTGTGGATTTTCATTTCTCCAGTGAAGGTTAAAACTGACAATACCTTTTAAAGCTTTATGACATTCTCTACTTGTTTCTCACTATCCAACTTCCCATTTTTTCCACGATTTTAAATCATTTTTATTATAATCTAATTTGGACTCATTTTCTTACATTCTGTTAGCCTTATGGAATCGCAACCTCCATCCATTACTCTCTTTCTGATCCATTAGCTAAATCATATGGTAATATTGATGAAGGTATAATATTACAATTCCTCACTTATGAAAGCAAAGTCCCTTGAAACAGATGAATCTCAGCTTCCATGACTTATTGGTCACAGAGAAGACCATATAAATAATATTATAGCCTGTTATGATTCCATTACATGTATGCTACTTTCAGGTATGGTAATGCATTCTCTAACTCATCATTGATTTTGAGGGGAAATCCTGGTATTCACATAATGGACCATATTCATCAAGAAGGTTAGTTACCCCATAGGATACACAGAGGATAACCACACTGCAGTAGGGCCCGAGGACATTTTTATCCTCAAACTACTTGATCTTTATTCTATGATTTATCATCATTGCAGAGAGGGAACTTAGAACTAACATACTACTTCAAGGAGATACAGCATGCCATAGCATAGGATGAAAGAAGACTCATCTGGATGGCCTGTTACACAGAGCCTCACTTCCATTTTCCAGCACTTATTACAAGAATCATACAACAGCTTTTCCAAATAAACTTTTATCCTGGCAGTAATTGTTTTGCTACCAAGTGTGTTTTGTGACTTTTCCTGGGAAAATGTGAACACATACCTTCCTATGCAGATAGAGCAATGGCAATGGACCAAAGAACAATTCCACTTACTAGTAGCATAGTGAACTACGAAACATACAGAGTCTAGAATAAGGATGGCTTGCAATAGTGTGGATGACTCGAAAGCAACTGCAGCAAACCCATCCCAGCATGGGTTTTGACTCATAAAATCCATACCCATGGGGCACCCTGTACGAGCATCTCAGATAGCTGTAGAATTTTTTCTCATAAGGAATTGTTATCTTTCTATAATCTCTGAGAGGCCTTGTGATCTTCTAAGTTTAAGGACTTTCTTGAGCTTTATGGATGTTACTGACTTCCTGAAGCTTAGGAACCTCTTTCTTTCATGCAGAGATGATTCATATATACACAAAAATAATTTAAAAATACATTTTGCAAAAGCATCTCTCTATTCTTGGTCCTGTACCACCTCACATTGGTTTATATATTATATGCAAAATTATTCCTTTTTAAATGGATTTGTTAAGATTATTGATGTGCTTACACTTGCTATTCTTGAAAACTAAACTTCATTGTTATTAGAAAATATTAAAAACTATGTAAACTTAAATAACACAACTATTGTAATATTGTGAAACTGATAGTATAATTTAGTTCACTTTTCAGGTTCAACTTCTGTTGTTTAATTGACTGGTTGAGAAATGATCCTTGCATGTGATTAGGAAATATCAGTAACAAAGAAGCATTTTATAAGAACTTAGTATCTACAATGAAATACTATTTTCTCCTGGTTTATATATGTAATATTTGTAAGCAAATGAATAAACCTCAGATAATCTGGGATCAGATCTACCTTAAGATCCAGCTATGATAATTCTTGGGCACACACCTAAAGCACACTATATCAGACTACAGAAACAGTTGCACAACCATGTATATAATAGTCAAGAACTGGAAAAAGCCTAGCTGCCTATCAGTAGATGAACAGACAAAGAAAATGCGGTGCATTTATAGAATACAATATTATTCAGCTGTTAAAAATTAAATCATAAACACAAATATATTAAATACATACAGTTTGTCACAATTGTGGATATAGTAAAACCGTATTTATTGTTTTTATTCTCCATTGTTTGTTTTTTGTTTTATTGGTTGTTTTATTTATTTACATTAGAAATGTTGTCCCCTTCTCAGTTTCCCCTCTTCAAAACCTCTACTTCAACCCTCCTCCCTCTGCCTCTATGAGGGTGCTCCCCCAGCCACCCACTGACTCTTGCCTCACCACCCTAGCATCCCCCTATTCTAATTAGGACTCAAAGGGAGAGATCTTACATGAAATGCCCAACAATTGGGAGAGGGAATTTGTAGAGTCTATCTCTAGTAGAAAGGCATAGCATCAAGTGAAGGGATGGGGTTACCATCCCACAGTCAAAAATTCTGACCCAGAATTATTTCTGTCTGAAAGAACTACAGGACAAAAATGGAGAAAAGCCTGAGAGAAAGGAGGTTCAGTGACAGGTCCAAATTAGGATCCAGCTTGAGGGGAGGCACTAAGGCCTGACACTATTACTGATACTATGGTGTGTTTACAAACAGGAGCCTAGCACAGCTATCCTCCCTGAGGCCCAACAAGTAGCTGAAAGAGTCAAATGTAGATACTTATACCTAATCAATGGACAGAAACCATATACCCCTGTGGTTGAATTGGGAAAAGGCTGGAAGAAGCTGAAGAGGAAGGCGACCCCATAGGAAGACCAACAGTCTCAACTAACCTAGACCTCTGAAATTGGTCAGACACTAAGCCACCAACCAGTGAGCATACACCAGCTGATATGAGGCCCTTGACATGTATACAGCAGAGGACTGCCTGATCTGGCCTCCGGGAGAGAAGATGCACCTAACCCTGGAGAGACTTGAGGCCTTAGGGAGTGGGGAGTTCTGATGAGGTTTGGATGGGAGTGTTGAGACATACTCTTGGAGATGGGGTAGTGGGTATGCGATGTGGAACAGTCAGAGGGTGGATCGGGAGGGGGATAAAACTGGAGTGTAAAAAAACAAAGATTAAATAAAATAAAATATGTAGAAAGAAGTCTAAATATATGCCTGACCAGTCAGCAGACTTATCAAAATGGTCCTATTAATATCATTGTTTTGTTGTATTATTAATGAGTGAGATAAAAATATTGTAGAATAAATGGAGTACATTATTATTTTTATTAATTTTAATAAGTCACATGTTGGAGATTTGAAAAAGTTCATTGCTAATTTGCAGAATACCTGGCTTCACATAAAAATCAGTTTTTAAAAGTAAATGGTGCCAAAATGTTTTTCCCATTTATTTATGAATTTTTAGGTCTCCTTTTATAATTTACACCAAAAAAAATTTTAAGGCAAAAATAGCATCTAAGAAATATGGTTTGTTTCAGGAATGATATTAAAAATGACCTAGTATGCAAATGTTTTAATTTACAGATTTCAATGAAATCTATGAAAAATATGACACTGCATGTTTGTGCCAGTGGAAAAAGGTAAATTGTAATTCATTCTTCCTATGTAGCATCTAATAGAGAGAAAAGCTGTTCCAATGAACCGAAGATGTAAGACTGAGCCTTCATTCATCTGCGCAAATCCTTCATTTTTCCCTGCAAGAGAAAAGAGGGTTACAAGCATTTTTTACCTCACCATTATCAAGAAACTGAAAAGGCTTGCCTCCTGGAAGTCCTTCCTAAAGCCGAGGGGAATCATTTTCTTCCATTATTATTTTGCCTTTTTCCTTAAAAAAAATTAGAAAGAATTTAGATTTTGCTCATAATTTCATACATAAATTTTCAACAGAAGCATTGTGTGTTAGCTTTTTGCCTTACAACGTATACACTCTCAGTAAGACAGAAGTGAGAGGTGGATTGTGTTAGCAAATTATGGGAGTAACATCTACAATTACAAAGCAAAACACTTAACAGCTTATGTCCCTAAAAGGGCTAATATTTTATTTTCATTCTTCACTTAATTTTCCAGTAGACAAAGTATATTTCATCTTTTCCAAGAAAAGCTCCCTAGGTTTTTCTTAATTTTCTTGCTCACAGTCATCAAGAAGAATTTCTAAATTATCTCTGTGATGTCATCTGCCCTGTACTACCCATGCCGGTGCCATGAGAATAATGTCACAAAATATAAATCGAACAAATGACATGGGAGATGGAGTCACACTTGCTCATCAGCCACAGAAATCAAGAATAGCTTAGAGAAATTTCTGCAAGCAAGTTCTCTAGCTGAATGTTTGTGTTTCTACTAACATTGCCACATTGATCATGTCTTCTGATCAACACCGTGAACAGCTTTTATGGTTTGAAACACCATTCAATATTTTAAACTTGAGGATTTATTGTTTTCCTTGTGTTTCTGGTCTAATAACTCATTCTGTGAAAAGAAAAATAAGTCTAATAGGGTTAGAGATTAGTCTTTAGTAATTCACTCATGGATCTGAGCTTTTTGAATGAGTTGTATTTCTTCTCATTTTCTGTTCATGTAGGTGACCCTATTCATGTAGGTGACTTACCCCCACCCAAAAAGGACAAATAAATGTTTAACAAAAGAGCTGTATCTCTATACACTAAGTAATCAGTCAGATATTATCATGGTGGACTGCCATGGAGCTATGGCTTCCTCTTCACAATCAACAGCTTGTAAAATCAAGAGCTATGATGATATTTTACTTTCTATAAGGCCTCATTTGTGCTAATACCAAGTTCTTTTCAGTTACTGAGATCTTTGTTGAGAGGTTATCATTTATTGGTTCTACTGAGTTTATACCATGAAACTATTAAATGATTGTACATCCTGGAATGGGGGCTATGTAAACAGGAAAGTATAAGTGACAGTTCAGGTGGAGAGTGAAAGGCCACCAACAGACTATAACAGTTAGAGACCCGAGCAATAGTCAAAAGTACTAGACAGAAAGTAACTCATAAATCTGAAGAGGGGACACCAGAATTGAAGCTGTCAGTGCCCTAGCATAAAGAGAGAGATCCTCGGAGTTCCAGATGCAATGTAATGATCCTGAATCAGATCTAAATCAGCCCACTGTAGGGGAGTAAGAGTGAGGGTCTTGGGGGGTCTGAAATACACCGTGAAGGTTACAGATCTAAGAGAGAAAGGAAATCTAGGGTCCAAGGGTCCCAGGCAGGAGCAAGGGCATGCGCGCATGTGTGTGTGTGTGTGTGTGTGTGTGTGTGTGTGTGAGAGAGAGAGAGAGAGAGAGAGAGAGAGAGAGAGAGAGAGAAAGAGACAGAGGCAGAGAGAGAGACAGAGAGAGAACACAAAAATTGAAAACTTTTTTGGAATAGAAAAGATTGCTCCCATTAGTCAGTGGAGGGACAAGTGATATCCTTGTCTCTTATTTTCCAACCATTTTATTCTTTATTTTTGAGATTATAGTATTATTACTCTCTCCTCTTTCCTACATTCAAGCCCCTTCCTATACCTCTTTTTGCTCTTTTTCAAATTTATGGCACTCTTTCTTTGGCTTGCTGTTATAATCCTATAAGCATATGTATATATTCATATTTTCCCAAATGTAACCTGCTCATCTGAACAATGTTGACTCGCTTGCATGTCCTCAGGATTGAACCCCTTCCTTGATTTTCCCTTGAAGCACTTCACTGTCAAAACAAATCAGGAGACAGAGATATAAGGTGGAGATTCTGTGATGCAAGTCCAGGCTTGGGAAAAGGCCATAATGACTTCTTCCTAGCTCAAAGAAAAGTATTAGTGGTGTTCCCAACGCGAAAAGAATCACAGGTTTTCATGAGCAATGAATATTTCTGCACTTGGCAGTTATTTGCTCTGAGACATTTTATTTGGCCAGCAGATATGAAAGTCTCACACTTGCTTTCTCATTTTTCTTGAATATCTGCTTCTGACCCAAACTTCTGTATCCTTGGGAAACACATTAATTGTGCAAGTTCAAAACAGTGCCAGAAGAAGAAAGGGGAGAATAGCACAAGTTTCCATCCTTAAAGTTTAAAAGGCTTCATGAGTGAATGGTCATGGGATGGGACAAAAAAAGATGAAAATGTGAAGGCTTTGTCAATGCATATTGATAGAAGGAGATCTGCTCCTGGTAAAACATGGTTACTTCTCTATATTCATTTTTATATCATTTTTACTATGTTACATTGTTGTTGGTCAAAGAATTAGATCAGTATCATATCCCTACCCTGGGGAGAAATATTGCTTTATATGTAGCAAAGAATATCATAAGATTACATCTAGCAAGAGGCTTTGCATAATCTTGTCTCCTCTTGTAAGAGTCAATCCAAATGGGCCTGTCAATCACTTAACAATGCATGTCAAACAATGATCCCTGTGGTCATTGTCTACTCTCACCTTTCAAGGGCGACCCAACTTACCTTGTAATAAATTCCTTATATCCATAGAGAATATAAGAAGAGAGGGCCTGAATGGAGAACAGAGCAAGTTCACAACAACAGATGAATACAGACTACAAGGAAAACAGGTTAAAATGAGTCGCAGCGAAAATGACCTGGATAGAAAAAGTTAAAAATGTGGCTCTCACTGTAAACTGAATAAAAGTTTACTCTGGAGCCAAACATCAATGACCATGGATAGAGGACATAGATTTAGGTTACAAAAGTACTGTGTTCCTGTGTCGTAATGATTTCATGAGTTTTTGCATTAACAATTGTAATACAGAAGACAGAAACTGGCCAGGTCATTTTAGGACACAGACATTTGCCATCTTCAAAGGCCAGAAACACTAGACATACGGAAGGGCGCTGGTTCCTGATGTGGTTTCTTGTTTATCTGTCCTCTCCCTTTATTGTACCAGTGTCTGTAAGATATACCTGAGTGTGTTCGAACCTTTCAAATATGCCTAGACTAGAAAGGCACAGGGACATTACATGGATAAGCCGACTGGACATAGATTACTCCCCACCGCAAGTCACACAGTTTCTTCCCATAAACGTCCACATATAAACCTACAAAGGCTTTTTCTTATGCTTACATGCCCTGCAATCCATAAAATTCATTCTTTTACATCTTTAAGACAGAAAACAAAAGGAGATTTTTGTGTACATGAACTTTCTGCACCCTAATTCCTTATTTGAGGTTGGCCAACCTCCATACCACTTGACAAGTCTGCTTTCCCTCTGTTTCAATGAAAAACAAATAAATATAATGAATCTAGGTATTTAAAAAAATATTTGATGGGAACATTAATAGTCATCTTGTAGCAGAATAGGAAAATCTTTGCTATATCAGATGCTATATGATGAAATATTTTGACTTTTGAGTTGGTGTAAGCTAGATGTGTATTTGTACATCCTCAAATGACTTTACCTAATATTCATATGGATTTTTGGTCAACCACAAACATCAGCAATTGAAGGTTCTAATGAGAACTTAAAATATCACAAAACAGTTTCTTTATGGACTTGTAACATTCCAGATCTCTGTTAGTAAAGATTTTGTAAATAACCATTCAGTCTTTCCTAATTTTTTTCTTATAGAAAATAGTCTTTTATGATTTGATCATGTCTCTCATAACTCAACTCTTCCTCCTAACGTCTCCTCACCCAACTTCATAACTTCATGTTCTTTGCACTTTTTCTAAAAAAAAAAAAAAAAAAACCACAAAAACTGAAAAACAGAAATGAACAAATATAAGAAAAATACTCACCTACAAAATGAGTTGCTTTTGTGTTAATCAACTAATCCCTGGCATAGGGCTGACTCTGAGTTGTGGTTAATATACACAGTGATATTTCCTTGGAGAAACCCACATTTTCTTTTGCCAGTACATATCAATTTCAGATAGTTTATTGGTTAGGAATGGGAGCCTATGTTCACTTCCCCCTCTAAGTGCTAGAACCCCACTGGCAGAAGTATGTGCAGGCCTTGGCCCTACTGCCAGTCTCTGTGAGTGCCTATGTGCATCCATCCTACTGTGTCTGGCAAAGGCAGTTTCCTTGAAGCCCTATATCACCTATGACTCACAATCTTTCATTCCCTCTTCTACATACACTTCTGAGACCTGAGGGATGGCATTTGAAGGAAACAATCCATTTAGGATTTGAGTCACTATGCAATTAATATTTTCAATGTATCAACTGAAGTATTTATTTATTACTATTTACTGTTTTAATGTATTAAGTACTTATAAGAACAGTAATAATATTAAAAGCATTTACTTAGTTAATTATTTTTTCAGTCTGGGTGGGAAAATTTATTTCAATTGTGTATCTAATATGTAAATACTGACTTGCATATATTTTGGGCATTGTAGATAAATAGTTAATGGTTGGATAAATTATATTTTTTTTCAAGCATCTTACTGTTGTTTTGATTTGTTTCCACTTTCTTCTGTATTCACCTACTCTTTTGAGTTGTTTGTGTGGGTTATACAAGAGACTCCCAAAATTAATATGCTATTGCTATTACCCTTTATTGTCCAAAGGTATAAAAGAAAAGTCTGTACTGCTGAAGACATCACTCATTTCAGACACAGGGCTCTGTAGAGCTAAGGTTATTCTTGAAAGCCTCCTACCTGAAGACTAGCACTCGTGGTATAAAAATGACCTGTGCAAGCTTCAAAAGTTTAGAAGCAACCAAAATCCTACACTGCCATTACTCGATTATACCAGACCACTGACAAGCATGGCAAGATAACACTAAAGGCTCTGATAAAGCCATACAACCCTTGGTGAAGACTATCAACTTTATTTTGTTTAAGGGCTACATAAGAGGAAATAGTCTGTTACTGGAAACCTAGCCAACTGCTCCAGACTAGTGAAGTCATGGATCTTAGACAAGACCCTACAAATGACACTTTAGCAATCAACATAATTCCTAATGACATTCTAAATATCTATCCTTATACCTACATAGTAGTTTTTAACCCTCATCAAGGAAACTTCTCTTTGAAACAGAAAACGACAGTTACAGAAATCCACAAAAGATGAAAAGATGTAGAGAGATAGAGTCCAATCCCACTGAAGAAATGATCTTCCTTAGAGAAAATCATCAATTGGTTATAAAATACCAAATGAAGAGCCCTAAAAATATATAAATACAGGATATATCATTTAGACTGAACAAGTTGTATTTATGTGTGTATGTACGTGTATATGTATACATATATAATTATATATAGTCATAATTATATAATTAATACATAGGCCATGAATTTGAAAGTTTGGAATTGAGCTGGAAAAGGGACATGGAAGGATTTAGAGGAAAGTGAAATATGAAATGATATAATTATATTATCATGTCAAAAAAAAACTTCATTTAAAAGAAAGTCACTTTATTCTCCATTTTTAAAGTATAGAAAAGAGTTGGGCAAGATAATTCAGTGGATTAAATACTTGCTGGATGATAGGGAGGACTATAGGACTCACTGGATAAAAGTCTTCCTTGGTAAGCATAGCAGCCTAGCTGTAGTTTTGGAATTCAGAAGATGGAGGTAGGGGTCACAAGGTTAGCTGTCTAAGGTTAGCCATATTGTCAAGATCTGAGTTTACTGGAGAAACCCCATCTTCATAAATAAGGTAGCAAGCTACCAGCGAAGAGTCCTGGTGTTAGCTTTATGGATTCACACACACACACACACACACACACACACACACACACACACACACATGTGCTCCATAAAAGAAGGGAGACATATTTGTCTCTTTCTTCCCCTGAGACTTTTTAGATACTTTCTAAGTATTTACTTCTTTGCTAGAAATGACTGCATTTTTAGAACATTAAATAAATAGAATGTCTTTAATTTTTTCATCGAGGAATATCTTTCTCAAGGACCTATAAGCAATCTCTTAGAAACATGAATGTATCCAAGGGAGTGGTATTCCTACTTCTCTGGTATTTGTGGGTTTAGTTATCTGATTTCCTTGGGGTCTTTCACTGAAGTTTGAAAAATATATCTTTTATCATAAAAAGCAAATATGTAATTTGTTTCCCTTCTATATAAATTCAACTCATTGGTCTGTTATTCAAACAGAATCCAGTAATATTGTGTGTTACAAGTGTCCCTGTTCATGTCTTCTAACTTGAAACAAGTTGCTTTTATTTTAGTCTTAGAATATGTATTGTGCTTTCTTACACTGAAAGAGATTTAGATTTATTTCTGTCTTTTAGAATCTCTTAGGACAGTTTGTGTTCATAGGTCTTCAAAATGAATGTTTTTTTTTTATTTTCACTGCTATCATGGTGATGACAATTTCTTTGTTAAGATACCGAATAATTTTTAAGTAGTCTAACAAATTCAAATTTATGTTATTATATAAATCCACTATTTTATTTACATACTCAATTTTGTGCAATATCTGAAGTTATTTATGAGTATAAATATTTTTAAACATGTAATGATATTTTAAGTAAAACAATCAATTTCAGAAAATCTAAAACCACAAATTTAAAATTCCTTATTAATGAAAAAGAAGGAAAACATGACCACTTATAAGATTAATGTTGTCTACAAGACATTATACCAATTATTGAGTAAAAGTACAATGTTCTTGGCACAGTATTCTGAGCTGTGATTTTTCTTGAATATTTATAAAAACAAACAATTATCCCTTTAGTAATGTCAGAGAAAGAAATATGAACTGGGAAACTGCTCCAAAACTTTCACTCACAGAAGTCCCATGAATTCCCTAAACTTTTTAAGTACCTGGGCTCAGGTCAAACTAAAGTGGTTTCTTGAAAAGTAGCAGAACATTTGTTGGCTCTAGGTAAGCTTACCCCACAAATTAAGGGCACTGAGTGATCAGCGGTCATATTGAGAGCCACACTAAGTTACCAAGCCATTAGCTTTCAAGTTCATTGACTCATGCCAAAAGAATAAAGATATATGGAAAAAGAATGCACAGAATAAATATAGATTTATTGAAGACAATCTGGAAAGACTCCCAAGAATAAGAGAAATTCCAAAGAAAATACCATTATGATGAATAATTTACTGTCTTTTTAATGATATCTATGTGGAGAGTTGAATGCTGAATAATCTCTATTTCTTGGAATGCACCAAGAGCCAAACAATTAAATGGCCACATTTCTAACATATTTTAAGCACAGAAGTTAAGGAATATAGCGCTTCCCAGGAAAAGAATAAGACATGCTCAAGTGTGAGTGTGGGGTTCACAAGGGAGAGAGGCAAAATCAAGTATCTTAGAAAAAGCCATAGGGATGAAAATATGTCTTTTAAATAAAAAAAGTTTCCTTTTTTTCTATAAATTGCAGGTACAAAGAAGGAGAAGTAGGAAGATCTTAAGTAAATGTTAATTGAATGGGAATTCTTGATTCTCAACTGGATTGGGGCTTCAAACAGACTCCCAGATGGACAACAAGGGGTGGGGAGGATTACCATCCATTTTCATGTTTCTGAAATTTTCTCTGTCTTTCTATTCAGATTCAACCCTATAGAAAATAACTCTAAGTCCTTTCTTGGTATTCAAGCATTATATAAATCATATATGACACTTTTGTAGTAGCTATCAATTTCATGTGGTCATATATCTCAAAATTAAATGCTTTAAAGGAAGAATAATTGAAATAACAAGTTTCAAATTTGTGCTAATTTTCTATTATTCTGTTGAACAATTTCTATATTTTTAAAACACTGGATTGGATGTTATACACATCTTTTCTTATTGGATATTTTATTTATTTACATTTCAAACATTATCCCATTTCCTGTTTTCCCCTCCAGAAAACCCTATCCCATCCCACCTCCCCCTGCTTCTATGAAGGTGCTCCCCCACCCTCCCACCCACTCCCACCTCCCTGCCCTGGCATTCCCCTACACTGGGAAATCGAGCCTTCACAGGACCAATGGCAGTCTTCTCCTCCCATTGATGTCCGACAAGGCCATCCTCTGCTACATATACGGCTGGAGCCATGGGATCCTCAATGTGTACTCTTTGGTTGGTGGTTTAGTCCCTGGGAGCTCGGGGGGGGGGGGGGATCTGGTTGGTTAATATTGTTGTTCTTCCTATGGAATTGCAAACCCCTTCAGCTCCTTCAGTTCTTTCCCGAACTCCTCAATTGGGGTTCCCTTGCTCAGTCCAATGGTTGGCTGTGAGCCTCTGCCTCTGTATTTGTCAGGCTCTGGCAGAGCCTCTCAGGAGACAGCTATATCAGGCTCCTGTCAGCAAGCACTTCTTGGCATCCGCAAAAATGTCTGGGTTTGGTGTCTGTATATGAGATTGATCCCCAGGGGAAGCAGTCTCTAGATGAACTTTCCTTCAGTCTCTGCTCCACACTTTGTCCCACATCTTGAACCCTGTTTTTTCCCAATAGGTAAAAAACAATTTAGGGTTATAATTACTAGCAAGCAGTTGGTCTTCAGATATTCTATCCTGCTATCTAAATCTACACCCACTTTCTTTGAAAACAAACTTTTAGAGGTTAAGTACTCATCGAAATGATGTGAATGGATCGATATGCCTCATATCGCAACAAAGGATCTGTCAGAGTATCCCAAAAAGCCAGGTCAACAGTCTAGAAATATTGCAGTAAAGATATGCTGTGTAAATCTTTATTTTGACAAAATAAGACTTCAGTAAATTGAAATCAAGATAAGTTGGGAAAACACAAGAAATAGCTTTAAATGCATAGATAATCTTTCAAGAAGAATATTCTAGAATTCTCAAATTAGACAAAAACTTGAGCATGGGTATAATATGATCAATAATTGAGCCCTTGGCCAAATTTCCATAAGTGGGCAGGACAGGGGATCATAGATTCAAGATAGTTTGGAAGCTCATAGTGGTCTATGTATATATAGAGATTAACATTATAAGAAATATGGCTTTAAAAATATTGTCTAAATGACCATGTTTTTCTTTTTCCTATCTGTACCCTGTGCCATCCTCACTCTTAGTAACTCAGCATCAAAAAGCAACAAGACATGGAAAGAACAATATATCAAATGATAGTGAAGTCATGCACAGCAATGACAAGCAAGTGTTCCTTTCTAAGTCACTTCTTCTGATGAACATCTAAAGTACTCCACTCCTGTCATTAACATTATCAATTTTAAATGCTAGTAAACTTAAAACATAGGCCAAGTACTTCAGTCTTGCATGAATGAAAACATGGAGCATAAAGTAGTATGGCTTCCTCTTAAAACCAAAATGCTCAGTGTTCTCTCTTTCTCTCTCTCTCTCTCTCTCTCTCTCTCTCTCTCTCTCTCTCTCTCTGTGTGTGTGTGTGTGTGTGTGTGTGTGTGTATGTGTGTGAGGGGAAGGTTTCTCTGTATATGCACATTTGTAAGACAAGGTGAATGTACTTTAAATATTTTAGGTTTTAATTCCTTAACTCTTTTAATTTATGAAATAACCTTAAAAGAGTAATAATTAAGTGAAAAGAAATGGTTAAGCAAGAAACATGTGGGAAGGACAACAATTTATTTAATTCAATGGGAAGAGAATTGACATTGATATATAATGACAGAAAATCTTATCTGAGAACATTCACTTCTCTAGGGGAACAGAAAAGCAGGCATTAGTGTTTGATGGTTAATGTCCTTTTGTGTGTTTTTCTGTTTCCATATCTCCAAGGTCATTTTTTATACAGGTCATTTTATTGACTCTATAAATTTGGTAGACAGAGCTTTATTGGAATGTCTACAGTTCTGGACTGATATCAATCGTCTGGAACCTACTTTTGAATTAAAACCCATAGGATTCAATAACATTAAATATTATATTATGGGAGAAAATGCAAAGCATGGGGAAGTATTGGGACTTTACATAAATTATGAAATACAAACTATCTGAGCATATGTTGTAATAAATTGTCCTCAAACCTATATGCATGCCCATGAGTGCTTAATGCATGATCACCTGATTTTTCTCTTGGAATTAATGTCATACTTATTATTGCTTTTAACAAAGCAAAGGAACAAATAACATGTTGTACCCTGAGCTAGAATCTAAACCATATTCAGAGGTGAAGAACATCTCCTTGACATTTGGAAGTAAGGACAGCCAAGCCTTCTCCTTAACAGCCCATGAAGAAAAACACATACACACATGACTTCCTTTCCCAAGGCTTAAGAAAAGACTTTCTAAATAAAATAACATCAGAAATTTGAAAATATAACTAAAACACAAAAACATTGATTTATCCATACTTATATAGAACATTTTTTCTTTTGGTTTGGTCTTTGAGCCAAGGTCTAACACACTTACATTGGCTTTTGTGATGTGGCCAAGGCCAGCTTTGAATTTCTGATTCTCCAACCACTAGTTCCCAAATGCCACAAGTACCAGAGTACATCAACAGCGCACAGCTGGCATCTCTCTCTCTCTCTCTCTCTCTCTCTCTCTCTCTCTCTCTCTGTGTGTGTGTGTGTGTGTGTGTGTGTGTGTGTGTGTGTGTGTAAATAAGGTAATAAAATCATTAACATGTTTGGTCAGTGGTTCATTGGGTAATTATAGCAATATCTTTCTTTTTTGTTATTCTCTTTTCTTAGGTTTTGTGTTTTGTTTGCATGTTTATTTCCTCCGTGGTTTTCATTAGTTTTATAATTTGTCTGTTTTGATTTTCATTTTCTGTTTCCTATTTTTGTTTTTCCTTTTTTATTATTTTTTGAGACAGAGATCAAGCATTTAGCAAGGGGGTGAGGAGAACATGAACGTTGGTGAACATGACTTGATGAGGATCAAGAAATTAGGGGAAGGGCAATTCTGTGGTCAAAATATATTTTATGAGAAAAAAATTTAAATATAAACGTTAAAAGAATGTTAATATTCTGTACCTAGATTCATATGTCTGTACAGTAGCTGTTCAGATGCACACAGTGACTTCTTGACTCTTCACTTAGCAAACACCAGATGCTGAATGTAAATTGGAGTCTGTCTAGTTGAAATGTGAAGCCCACTGAGCAAACCCCAGCAGGACAAATATAATATCAAACTCAATGTTTCTCTTAAAGGAAAGGACTTGAGAACACCACACATTATAAATACTTGTCAGTGTGTGTCACTAACCTCCCTTATGATAGGTCCTTTGCCATCTGCAGAACAAGGATTACTCAATTCTTCACAATATCTATGGGTAAGATTTCTCCCTGCGTCTCAGTTATGCTCTGAAGGTATCTGATGTTTTCACCTGACAAGAACTGAAATTCTCATAAACAAAAAGAGATTATACTTAGGTTAATATGCTCTTGTTAGTCTGAAACTGTTACATTTATTTCAAATTCATTGACAGTAAAAATCACAGGTAACTGCAGCAAGAGATGTGATCATGTGATCACAATGATACTCTATGCTTACAAAAGTATTCTAGATTAGAACATGAAAATGTTCAAAAACTCATGATGTTGTAAGAGAGTGTTGCACATGTTATTTTCTCTTGATTTCATGTGTGAGCAAGAAACAACTACGTTGTGTTTCTCATCATAATTTTACTAAAACTGAACAACAATGTGCTGAATAGAATTAGGTCAACTTGACACAAGCTAAAGTTGTCTGAAAGGAGAGAACATGCTTCAATACCATCTTGCTATAGGCCATTTTCTTAAATGGTAATTGATATTGGAGGACCCAGGCCATTGTGGGTGATGGCATCCCTGGGTTAGTAGCCCTAGATTCAATAAGAAAGCATGCTGAGAAACCCATGCTGAGCAAGCCAGCACTGCTCCATGAATTGCATCTGCATCAACACCTACCTCCAGGTTCCATGCCTGCTTGAGTTCCCGTTCTAACTTTCTTCATTGATCTGGAAGTGTAGACCAAAGAAACTCCTTTCCCCTCAACTTCTTTTTGGCCATGATGTTTCATCTCAGCAACAGAAACCCCAATGACAATAAACATACACCTTGGGATTTTTTTTTTTCTTATTTTTACTTTTATCCAAATGAACTTTATTCTCATTGAACTTTATTTCACTTCAAGCAGCATCCACTTGTAAGTTTATGACTGATTACCCTATTCCATTGTACTACCTGTAAAATGGTACAAGTTTCACCTAATTCTTAGCTTCCCATTCTTTCAACCCCAGGACAGAAAGCATCTGGATAATTTTACATTGATTCACATAATAGGGTCTGTTCCTTAAGCTGCCCTACAGCAGTAACCTCATTAAAACTCTCCAAATAATTAGAAATTACATATAAGCTGTAATGAGTTCAATTAAATATAATTCACAATGACCATCATACATTTTTTTTCAACAAGTGTCAATAAGACCAGAGGAATGGGGCTGGAGAGGTGGTTCAGAGGTTCAGAGCACTGGCTATTTTTCTAGAGGTGGCTCATAACCATCTAAAGTGAGATCTGGTGCCCTCTTCTAGCCTGTAGACATATATTCAGGCAGAATACTATATGCTGTATACATAATAAATAAATAAATCTTTTTTAAAAGACCAGAGCAATGATAGAATTAATCTACTATAATCAAGAAGGTCCTACACTGACCATCCTTAGAAAATGCACATGATAGAGTCTTGGTGGAATATAAAGGGCAAAGGCACACAGCCCATGCCATATCCTGAATCTGTGCAGAGCACAGACAACTTACACTGCTTTTGCAACTGTTAAATGTTTGATAATATTGCAAGGTCAGTAGGAAAGTAACAAACTAAATGTGTTTTTAGTGCAGGATTAAGTTATATTTCTTATGTCATTCAGTTTACACATTCAAAGTATATGTGGAATTCGGTGATTTTGTGTGTGGTTTCTGGAACTGTATCACAGTCTATTTCAGGATATATTCCTCACCACAAAAACAGACCCAATATGGTCATTCTCCATTCTGACCCCTCTCCAGTCAAGAAATCTACTTTCAGTTTCTATGAATTAGTCTTATGTGAACATTTTAAGAAAATAAAACCAACATAGCTGGTATTTTTGTGACTATTTACTATCTCTTACTGTCCCTTAAGGTTTTAAGGAGTTTCTATGTCTGTCTGGGGTCAATAACACACTGCTCCTTACTGCCGAATTGTATAGCTACATTCTACAGTTCTATTTGCTCTAAGGATATGTGTTATTTTATCTATCCATTCATCAGTTCAATAGTCATATTGTTTCTGTTTCTGGCTACTAGCAATAATGCTGCCATGCACATTTGTGTATAAGAAACACATCTGCACATTTCTTTTGGGACTATATGGCTGTGAGTAGAACTGAGATTCATGTGGTAACTGTTAAATCTGCTAGGCTCTTCCAAGGGAACAGCTTCATTCTGCCTTCTCCCTAGCTTGGCGCACTTATAATAATCGCCATGCTAGTGCATTGGAGAACTTATGCAACACTGTGGGCTCATTACAAGCATCGCTTCCTGTGGACCAATGGATCCAAATGACTTCTCATACCCTGATGAGTCTGCTTTTCTTCAAAACTATTTGAAATGAACCCTCTTGATTTTTATCATATTTTTAAAATTATGTGTAATTTCTTCACTTTCAATAAAGTTTTAGAAAAGTAAGAATGAAATATAAACCACTAATGTAACTACCTTTACTTTTTATTCTGTCAGATTCGAATCCATGATGAGATTTTATACCTGAAGTTTGTTTTATTCAGCCTCAACCAGAAGCAAGGACTGAGGTGCGCATTAGTATAGCTGAAGTTATCAGAGACACGTGCTCAGCACAGGTCAGTTATTATAAAATAAATAAAACTGTAAGTAATATTTTGTTGGTTGGTTGGTTGGTATACTAGCTGCATTTTGTAGTGGTAGTTGCTGCTGCTGCTGCTGCTGCTGCTGGTGCTATTATCAAACACCATGACCAAAGAAATAATGGAAGTTTATTTGGATGCAAAGTTCAGCAGAGGGAGACCATAATGGTGCATGAAGGGAGTAGCAGAAAGATTACATCTGTTTGTTTGTTTGTTTGTTTGTTTGTTTGTTTTATTATCTGCAAACTGAAAGTGAGTTGAAGACTACACTCTCAAAGCCCACTGCAACAAAGTACTCCAGCAAGCATGCAGCACCCCCCCCACGACAGTACCACCAACTGGCAGCCAATGGGAAATTATCTGAGTGAGATAGGGACATTTTCCTTCAAAGCACCACTCAAGATCTGCTTCGCTTAGTCTCCCAAGGGATTGAAGATTGTATGTATGCACTCTAACATCCAGCCATAATTAACTGTTTGTTCAATGAACAGGAATCTGGGGAGGTACAACACTGGCAGGTGTATTAGTTACTTTTATTATTGACATGACAAATTCCTGAAAAAAGCGACTTAAGGAATAAAGTATTTATTTTGACTGACAGTCCAAGGATAGACCCCATGTGTGCATTGAAGCATGGTGGAAGATTGTAACATTAAAGCAGAAGTGAGATAAGACAGAAGAATAAATGTTTGTATTTAACTCACTGCCTTCCTTGTGTTCAAACTGGGACCTAAAGACACAGAGTAGTGCCACCCACAGTTAGGGTGGGTCTTCCAATCTCAGTTAGCTCTATATAGAAACTCCTTCATGGAAACTCATCACAATTTGCTTTCTTGATATTTCTAGACCTTGTTGGCACTTGATATTAACTACCCCTACAATATATCAAAAAGAAAGAAAGAAAGAAAGAAAGAAAGAAAGAAAGAAAGAAAGAAAGAAAGAAGGAAGGAAGGAAGGAAGGAAGGAAGGAAGGAAGGAAGGAAGGAAGGAAGGAAGGAAGGAAGGAAGGAAGGAAGGAAGGAAGGAAGGAAGGAAAAGAAAAGGACAATTTAGTATCTGAGATCAGTGTCACCAGGAGCACAGGCAAAGCTTTTCTGGATGCAGGAAATGCGCATGAAAAGCAATGTAGATGTGAATGCCAGAGCAAGAAAACATGTGAAAACATGAGGAAACATAGTTAACATTACCTCTAGGCTCTGCCCCCCAAAACCAAGTAAGAACCTGATCTGGCTTCCTTAAAGAAGGTCTCTCTCTCTCTCTCTCTCTCTCTCTCTCTCTCTCTCTCTCTCTCTCTCTCCTAAGCTTTCTCTCTCTTCTCCATGTATGATGTATGTCCCAGACTGGCCTCTTCCCAAATAAACTCCTTTTTATATTAAGCATGTTGGATGGTTTGATTGTTCAAGGGATACCTTGGTGACCCTCGACAAGGTACCCTGACATTTTATGAAACACAATAAACATGAACTCATTATTACACAGAGCTCCACAGAATCATTCAAAAGCCGAGAAGAGAGAGCGTCAGAGGACAATATTAGGGAAGCCTTGAGGTTGTCTACATTCATGTTAACTGTTAGAGAATATGTAGGAAGAGCACACACATGGTCAGAGGCAAACCACCAAGATTGTATATCTAAAAAACAGATAAATTAGGGCTAACACAGAAGATAGAAATAAAAAATATCAGAAAATAACTTCTCTACATTTATCTCTGGTTGAAACATGGTTTAATGATAGGAAAACCTGCTGTTGATAGAACTATGCAGTGACAACACAAATTACAGTTATTTCTTAAATAAGAATCATGTCCCTTCTCAATGCTAGCTTTAGTATAATATTATAATGCACTTAATAGACATAAACTTGACTGGGCAAGGTGACCAGTTATTCTGTTGCATTCAGATTTTCTCTCAAATTCTAAATTTTGACTGGAAGGCATTCCTTTATTTATGTATATACTATCAGTTAATTCTGAGCAAAAGATTATTCTTAAAAACATGAGACTAATTTAATCAGTTTAAAAAAAAAAAACTCAGAGATACACCAACATTCCTGAAGGCAAAACCCGAAACTTGACAGAACAATGTAGAAATTTTACCTAAGTTTATGGTCTGCTGCCTTGAACAAGATGTGAGTAAATCCTACTAATTAAGGTCACAGTCTACCATGTCTGGATAACTCCTCTTAGTTTGACACAAAACTTAAGAGAGGACTCCATTTACCACCAGGACATCTCCTATTCTGACCTTTTCTGGGAAGCCAGACCCTCCACATTCTGTACTTGAAGAAGGGCATGTAGCCCTTGCCACACCTACAATTCAACTTCCTTCCTCCCCATAAGAAATCACCCAGCTGGGATTCCTGGAATACCTCACATACAAATGAAGCAGTTCAAGTACTTTAAACTGTAGCCAATGAAACTTCAAGGTTCATTTATAGCCCAGGTTCATCCTGAATAAAGTGTATTTGTACACGCCCATCCACCCTGAATAAAGGTATGCACACAAGTTAAGATCTTCTAAGAGAACTGTTTTATTAAAATTCTCAACAAAATCACCCCCCCCCCATCCCAGAGCACCCTCTCCACACCCCCACACTCACTCCCAGCTAGACCAGGATCCTGCAGATCCCATGAGTTCCAGACTCTGCTCATCCTTCCAGCCTTGGTGTGCAGTGGTGTCTGGATACCACTAGAGGGTGGAATTGGAAATGTGAGACTACACAAGTGACATAGAATTTCCATCTGTTAACCAACCAAAAAGATCATGGAATTGCCAGATCCTAGAATCTTGAAAAAAAGTTATTTAAAACTCAATAGATAAATGATAGAAAGATCGATATATAGATAAGTAGAAGGATTAGATGATTGATAGATAGATAGATGATAGATAGATAGATAGATAGATAGATAGATAGATAGATAGATAGATAGATAGAAAGATGATAGATGGATGGATGGATGATATATAGATGATAGATAGATAGATAGATAGATAGATAGATAGATAGATAGATAGATGGATAGATAGATAATAGATAGATAGAGATATAAATAGATGCAAGATAGAGACCTCTCATTCATTCAGCACTAACATCAAGGTCTAGGCCAATCTAAAGCCTTTATTAAATACATTCTACTGATTGAGCTCCTTTGGAGATCTCTAGTAAACTACCATGTTTACATACCCAAATAGTTTTCATTACTAGACTGCCTTGACTTCTCTTCCAGAGGACTGCTGATTAAAGGTTACAGAATTATATTGTTTCTATGTATAATAATATTAGTAATAATAAGAACCATGTTTCCCAATCAATAAAAGCAGTACAGATTAGTCACCAACAGCAATGAACTATTGTAAAGATAAATGAAAGACATTAGGAACTTGTTCTGAAGTCTCTGGGGAGAAATAATTCTATATAAATAGAAAGTATTACCACATTATTCAAATGCTTATGAATGATTTAACACTTCATATCATATAAAAATCAAGTACTTCCATAATACTAGTACAATAGAAATTGTAATAACAGGGAAAGGGAGCCCAGAGACTCAACACTCTGGAATTTTCATTTGCAGTATTTGGATGGCTTCAATAAAATAAAATCACTTAGGATCATTCTCTATTCTCTGTGCATTAGCAGGAATATCAAAAGGAGATAAGAGATAGAAGGAAAATGATGGGAGAAATTCTGTGTAAGGTAATTTACTATACGGAAAAGTTACTTACTTAATAATAGTTAACAGTCATTGTGCACTATGTAGTGGGGGGGCAGAATAAAACTCTTCCCTCCTGATTAGCTCACACCATATTAATGCATATTTTCACAGAAATGAATAAATAATACTAAGTAATTTTAAAAATCATCACATATTGTCATATCCATTTGTGTATCTGTATTTTATGTATTGAGCACAATCACTGGAAGTTGCTTATACTCAAATTCATAATGGCAGACCACACACATATACTCACATTCCTTTACAATCTTTGAGAATAGATATAAAGATTTGCTTATGTAGAGAGTAGAAACACATATAACAATAATTTCATAAAAAATAAAGTGTTCTTACATTTTCTGACAACTGAGGCTGAAGGGAATGTCATCCACAGCACCTTACATATAATGCTATAATATATTCTGACTAAATACTTCTATATCTTTTTTTGAATAAGAAAAAGAGTATAAAATCTAATAAAAGCAGTTCCATAAATACCATAATGAATACGACTTGAGGGTTTCTTCCCAAAGTGAAAGATACTTGTTGCAAATTTATTCTATTACCTGTAGAGTACACAGTAAGATTTACAAGTGACAGTCCAGTGGTGGCTGCCATATAGCAATTGCTGAGTATACAATACAAATAGAGATCAGAACAGAAGTCGGTACCACACTCTCACTTGCACAGTACACAGTGTGGATTATATTTGACAGTCCTGGGGGGTGTGCCATACTATCATTTGTAGAGTACACACGACTATGGCTTATAGGTCAGGGGGATACCGTAGGAAATTAACAATCATTTTGGACAGAAATTTGTAAAATGTGGATTTTGGAAATAAGATTAATATTAAGAAAGAACAAGATGACCAAATTAAAAATATCATGCAGAAGAACAGGTAGCACCTTCCTTGCTAATATTAACCAAGTCTCTAAATAAAACCCAATCCATGGCTGGAAATGTTCTTTTCATTGCTGGAATGAGTTTCTTGGGAGCTGGACAAAGGAAAAGCAAGGGAATTACTAAGGGGAATAACATTTATATCAAACCGTCTTTGATGTTGTTGATATAGATATGAATATTGAATAAGATTAATCGGCTGGGTTTTGCCAGGGAGAGTTCAGAAAAAAAATCTATAAATTCATTAGAAAAACCTGTGGTTTCTCCAAAAGATGTGCAAATTAAGTTGTTTTAGTTCTTTACAAAAAAGTAGAGTGGTTGCATGGAAAGTAACAGAGTAGAAAAGTTTTGATTTTGGAACAGAGTACACAAAAAAGATTTAGATCCAAGCTCCACAGGGTAAAAACAACTCTCACAACACATGTTAGTCAAATAGCAAGTTTCATAAAGCACAAGGCAGCATTTGAATTGTATATTAATTCAATTCAATTATATATACATATATATTTAATTTAATATATTAAATATATATTTAATAATATTATAATATTATATTTTTTGGACAGGGTATCTTTGTATAGACCTGGCTGTCCTGGAACTCCCTCTGAAACCAGGCTAACCACAGACTCACAGAAATATACCTATCTCTGCCTTCCAAGTGCTGACTTTAAAGGCTAGTGACACCACTACACAGCTTCAATTATTTTTGTTATTTATCTGTATTAATTTGATACATTTTTATAATGTTGAATTTATCATGGACTCTGCAATGTTGCTAGCAATTAATTAGTATTTTATCATGTACTATTGCATATAGTCCAACCTAAAATTACAATTCTTTTAAAATGTATTAGGGTATATGAATTGATTTATACATTTAGAATATGCACTATTAATCTACAAATATAAGTAAATGTTTCATATAAGAATAGTTATATATTTCCAAAAATGTCATAGCCCTCTTTTGCTATTGATAAGATCACTGTGTCAAAGAAATTGGCAACTTTTAGCCCCATAATTGTAAAGAAACTAATTCTCACATATATTTACTCAAGTTATCTTGGACTTTGTATATAACAAAGATTAGGTTTTAAGCTCATGAAATTTCAGTACCACATAATGATTTCTTCAGATTGTATTAACTGAGATACTAAGTTATACTTTTTTCATGGAAAAAAAATGTGCTTTGGGGAAAATGAAGCTTAAAGGGAGCTTTCTTAATGATTTCTTTAATTTTTTCAGATTTTAATATAGTTCCACCATTTCCTCTCTTCATTTATTTCCTACAAAGCCTATCCAAAATGAATTCTTGCTATCTTTTAAATTCTTGGCCTTTTTTCTCAGTAATTGATGTTACACACATGTTATATAAATATATGTATTGTATATATATATATACATACATATACAAACTTAGGAATAACACATATAATACATATTTTACCACAATATATAATTATATATAACTATATATAACATATATATATACATATAAATATTGCTGCTTATTACTTTTAAATATGTTTTCTCGTCTGACTCTTTGACATCGAATAAATAATTGGTGTACTTTTTCTATTGGAAGACTATTTCTCCTGCTCTCAGCATTTCCTAGTTATCTATAGTTTTTGTTGTTTTTGTTGTTGTTCTTTTGTTTTGTTTTTTCATCTACAATTGAGCACTCATAAACTCCTCTTGCCTGGCATCCACTATCATGCCTTTTCTTGTTGGGCTTCAGCTCATTCGTGCACAGTCATTTTAGAGAAGCCTTATGGATATATTTTTGAGGATTTCTAAGAGACACAATCTCACAGTAAACTTTCTTTCTATCTTTCTCTTATAATACCTTTCTCACAACCATCTGTGAGCCTTAGCTGTAGGAGATGTGTTATAGATTCTGAAGTTGGCACTAGGCTCTACACAACTCTGCATTTTAACTGGTCATAGCTTTGGGCAATAATCTCTGCTCATTATACTTTCAAGGTATTTTCTTCCTGGTGTCTTTTTTTAAATGAGATGAAGATTACCTTTATCTATTGGTATAAGGACAAATATTTAGAATGTAGATAGGAATTATACCCTTAGTAAAGGGGGAGTTGTTGGTTCTATCCTAAGACCCACAACTTTCCTATCTCTGGGTAGTTCACTGAGTCCCTGTGCCAGGCATAGTTCCTCTATTTGAGACTGTGTCTGAAATGCAATTAGAGAGCTGTTGGATATCACAGGTATGTATGCTACTACTGCATCCTTAGTTCTTGTGCCATGCTGATTGCTGTTATGGTTCATAGGTGTCATAGCTGGGTAGAACATTTGACTGCTTTGATGCTTTGGAGCTTGCATGGGGCTTCCACTACTACAAAAGCTAATCCTTGGTGGTGGAGCAGGGGCACTTTTAAGTAGGTCCAGTTCAGGGCCCTGTGTCTGAAATGTATTCTTTCTTCAGCAATAGGATTTTATCTTTGATCTTTGAGGGGCAATTAAGAGCAATAGCAATAGCCTGGATTGATTAAGGAGTTTTTTGAACAACCTTGAGCAACAACTCAAGAGAAGGCTTCTTATTAAGTAATGAAATCCACTTCACTTTCTAAAGGAATATTATATTGATTATCTATAGGATAACCTTTAAAGGCTTTATTATCCATACATAACATATGTTCATCATAATTATCATATAATTCATCAAGGCTGTTGTTTGTACAGCAGTTTATACAACAAAGGCAATGTCAACATGCCGACTGCATAATAGGTATTTACCATCATATTCCCAATGCTGCCTGCAAATGTTCACAGAAACATTTGCTAATTCTTCCATAAACACAGAGACTATTTTATAGTGTATACTTTTTCAATATTAATGTAGGACCAGTTATAGAGCTCAGTGAGTAAATGTGCTTCTTGAATAGCCTGATTACTTGAATTCAGTCAGGTAGCCACCTGAAAGTTGTCCTGTGCATGCGTGTGGATATACACACTAAAATAAATAAATAAGTGAATAAAGAAAGAAATATGAATATATATATATAATTACTAATGTTGAATTGAATGAAATGATAAGCAAAATTCTTAACTACTTTGCCCACATATCAGTTTCTAAAATTTTGTTTTAGAAACAAACCACAAATCATACCTACCACAAATCACAATCACTGTTTCTAAAATTTTGTTTTTATTTATTTAAACATTTACAGCATTGATTATGTATATTCACTTAATTGCTCACTGAATCCTGTTGCCAATATCTCAAATAAGTTAGAAGCTTAGATGAGTCATAAAAATTTACCTAAAGCACACGCCTAAGAAATCTGCGTTCCAGAATGTTGAGATCTTTCTTACCTTTGGAGACACTGAGGTTTTTTCCTAAGACGGGGCAGAAAATTCTCCAATCATTCATATCAACAGAAATGCACTCAAGTATTTTCATATTTCATTTCAAGATATTTCTCTTTTAGTTTCTTATATGATAAATCAGAATGTAACTTGCTTAACTATGACCTACAGAAAGAAGTGAGTTCTTCGACATTTATAAAATGCACGTATTCTTCAGATATTGTTGCATTTATTTGCACATTTTCACTTCTTTTATCTTAAAATTGTTTTTGTGACATTTCTTTTCTCTCCATAGAGCTGATCCAGATTGTATTTAATTCTACTTAATGTATAGATCACTGTTACCTGTTCTAAAGCATTGATCAAGAGGACTGCAATTTTAATATTGCTATTTCTTCCTATACTCCTAAAAAGCATAAGTACACAGAAATGTCTATCTCTGGATACTTTTCATGATTGTTAATACAGAATGAATAAAAGACAAAATGCTTATAATCTTTTCTTATAATCATTCTTCACACAGGTAAATTACATAGGAGTATGGATGGCAACTTATGCCTGAATTTCTACAGAAGACGAGGCAGGGGGATTTTTATAAATTAAAGAACTAAAAGCGAGTTCCAGTCTAAGCTGAACTTTAACTTTAAACCTTTCTGAAAAGTAATGAAAGGCTGCTGGTTTTTAAAACCTGATTTTGTGTCCTTTCACTTTGCTGAAATCAATCATTTCTAAAAGTTTTATGATCAAATCTGTGGCATTTGTTATCTATAATATCACCTAATCTGAAAATGGAAATGACGCGAATTATCTTTTGCCTATTTGTGTTCCTTTGTTATTTTTCATGTCGTACTTTTCAATCTAGTGCTTCAATCACTATACTGAAGAGAAGTAGAAATAGTAGCGTATCCTGTTTCCTTCTTGACTTTAAGGCGATTGCTTTGAGCTATTCTTCCTTAAGGGTGAAATTGCCACTGGATTTGTCATATAGCTTTGATTATGTTGAGAAATGTTCCCTCCAGTCTTACTTTTTCTGGGGCTTTTGGCATGAAGCTATGTTATGTTTTCAAATATACTTTTTCTTGGACCTATTTAGATGATTATGCAATTTTTGTCTTTAAGTCCATTTAGATTATTTATTATATTTATTTACCTAATTGAGTTGAAAATCACTGACTCTCCATGAGAAGGCCAACTGATAATGTTGGATGATATTTTGGTTATATATGCCTTTATCAAGGCTGTGTAACTTTTATTAAAGATGTCTGTGTACCTGTAAGTCAGGTATATTGACTTACAGTCTTTATTTCTTGTGTCCTTGTCGGATTTTAGCATTGGAGTAATACTTGTTTCAAGAAAGAAGTTTCAGACTGTTTCTTTTGCTTTTTTTTTTTTTAAAATGTAAATACTTGTGATAGATCTTCTTTGAAGGTCTAGAAGCATTTTGTTAGAAATCTATTTGGGCTTGGGCTTCTTTTGTAGTTAGATGATTTTGTTGTTGTTTTTTGTTCTTGCTTTTGTTTTTGCTATTCTTTTCGATTTCTTATTTTGCTATGATATTCTTTAGGTTTTTGTTCTTTTCTTTGTTTAAATTTTGTGGTTTGAATTAATCTAAAAATGCATGTAATTCTTTTAGATTTTCTAACTCAGTAAAATGCAGATTTTTACAGTATTGCTTTAATCTGAGTTTCTTTGATGCTTGTTTAAATGTTACCCTGTTCTTTTATGATACACTTAAGCTGTTAAAATCTTTGTCTTTACCTAGGTTAATTGTGTCAAAGGACTATTAGTCTTGCTTATCTTCTCAAATAACCATCTCTTGGGTTTGTGTGTGTGTGTGTGTATGTTTTCATTTTATTAATTCCAGCATTTATTTGTATTATTTCTTTCTGTCAAGTCCTACTCCCCATTAGCCACTGATAGCCTTAAGAGATGATATAGAGTGGTCTGGTTATCTGAGCTTGTTATAACCTGCCCCAACAGATAATTCAGATCACCAGAGTCCAATTCCAAGCCTTCTGGATGGAGATACAAGTTATATGTCCTTTCCTTCAAAAGAGCAATCTTGCATCTATAACATTCAAAAATCTTAAGTATTCTCAACAGTAACAACATTGCTCTCTGACATCTGAGATTCTTTACAATATCAATAGAAGGAAAAATGACAACTCTGCACTGGGGGCTGTGCCTGTGGATAGGTGAATAAAATAAATAGGTCACAAAATTATCTACATAAAAAATCATTTCCCAAATAATAGTCATCATAACAGTAAATATCAAAGTAAAACAAACTGAATTTTTAATAGAAGTGCTAGATCAGCTATAGGAAAATCAGTGAAACTAAATATAAACTTCAAAATAATTTTAGATGTGAATTAATATTTTTCTAAACCTAAGTTTTTAATTTCTAGTAAAGATTATACATTTACAATAAAGCTAGATACTTGAAGACCACAAAAAGAGAAACATTTGACAAAATATTCACAAATAAAATTGTCTTTAATATGCAGTGAGCTTCTATGTGAGTCTTTTAAGAAAGTACTTTTTTTGGATCTTGCTTCAATTTTCATTGAAGCAAGTAATTACACCTCAAGAGCCATAATGCTTAACTAATGTAAAAGTGGTAGGGCAAAGTGCAAGGAAATTTCTCACAGTTTTTTCTAGATTCAGAATTTAATGAATGCTTCTTGAAGGGAATTTGCTCTTCAAATATGAACCTCATACATTAAAAGTCATGATGGTTGCTGCTGTATCTCAGTTAAGTGGAGTTTTTTGCCCTGCAGATACAAAGTTCCTGGTTTTATCCCCAACACCCCAGGAACCTGGCATAATAGTATAGTCCTCAATCCACAACACTTGAGAGAGTAAGAGATGGAGAATCAAATATTCAGGGTTATCAATGGCTATATAGCTTGTTTAAATGAATTCTGGGCTATAAGATACTCTGTCTCAAAAAGAAAATATAAAATAAAATGAGAGCTATTTAAATGTATTACTTTCTAATTTGGTTCTGAGCAATTAATTAATGTATCATATTTATGACTGCATAAAAATATTACAAGTATATCAACTATATGTTCAAATATCTCATCTACTATAACATGTAGCTGTAGCCAGAGGTGGCGTGGCTTGTGCCATAGTACCAACACTAGGGAGACAGAGGTAGAAGGACCAGTAGTTCAAGGTCAACTTTTGCTGTCTAGTGAGTAAGCCTACCTAAGCTACATAAGACACTGTCTGAAATAAATAAATATAAATAAGCAAGTAAATATTAAATAGAAAAAAGATTCCTGTTAATTTTCTAAGAAATGTCATATTCACTTCAGTGAATTACAAACGTCAAAAAATTTCTAAGACAATGGGAAAGCAGTAAAGATTATCCAATTCATCGTGCCAGTAGTTAAATATATTTGTTTTTATATACTGTGAAAATTAATAAAAATTTGAATTACTCTAATATACTATAATTAATGTTTGTCCTTGAAGAACTGTACTAGTCTCTAGACCATGCCTCAACATGCTTGAAAATGTAGTTACTGGAAGCACTAGCATATGCCTACTGCCAACCTGGAAAGTTATCTGGGCTCCTGTTTAATTCACAGTGCAGTGATGTTTCTAATCTCAAATCCTCAGAACATGAAGAGACAAATTCCAGTAGAAAGACAGAGCCCCCAGTAGAGGGATGGTCTCACCAACCCACCTTTAAAAATTTTGACCCATGATTTCTATCTAAAAGAAATGCAGGGACAAAAATAGAGCAGACTGAAAGAAAGGCCATCCAGTGATCCATTGCATGGTCTGGCACCAAACCCTGACACTACTACTGATGCTATGTTGTGCTTGCAGACAGGAGCCTACCATGGCTGTCCTCTGGGAGGCTCTACCAGTACCTAACAGAGACAGATGCAGATACTTATAGCCAAATATTGGACTGAGGTTGGGGACTTCTATAGAAAAAGTTAGGGGAAAGATTGAAGGAGCTGGAGGGGTTAGCAACCAAATAGGAAGACCAACAGTGTGAACTAACCTGTACACCGGGGAGCTCCCAGAGACTAAGCCATCAACCAAAGAGCATACCTGAGCTGGACTTAGGCCCCTGGCATATATGTGGCAGAGGACTGCCTTGTCTGGCCTCAGTGGGAGAGGATACTCCTAATCCTGTAAAGATTTGACACTCTGGGAAAGAGACATTGGGGAAGAGGAGCACCCTCTCAGAGGCAAGGGGGAGGGGGAATGGGGTGAAGAACTCTAGGAGGAGGGACCAGGAGGGTGGAACATTTGAAATGTAAATAAATAAAATAAATAATTTAAAAGAAAAAGAAATTTAACTCAAATTCTTAGAACATGTTACATACTGAAAGGTCCAAATTATAATTGTGGATATACAGCTTTTAAGACTTAACTATACACATGTTTTGAAGCTAAACTCAGACTTATTTTAAAAAAAATGAAAATATTTATCATACCATGTTAACTAGGTACTTGACTAGTTAGGTGATTATGATTTGCATACTATCCTTTAGTACCAGAGTGGTCTCCGTAATTAATATCACATAGAAATTGCATGTAGAAACTAAAACTAGGTGCATAAGGCAGCAGAATCTATAACACTGATTATATGAGAACAAGTTCATAAGAATAAAAGTAAAATTTAGAGGATTATATGAGTATTTCAAATAAAAGTTAAATTAGGTAGTAACAACTTCACTATTCATTGGGATTGCATAGAATTGAGAATTTAATGTAGAATATTCTTTTAATGCATTCTTTTATTATATATACTTATATAGTTTATTTATATTTATATGTTTGTATTACACACACACACACACATATATATATATATGTATGTATATATCCCTGACAAAATATCATTATACTCAGGACCTCCAAAGATGTGACTGAGTTTGTTTTCTGTTGGCTGTCTACTGCTAGACATGGAGCTTTCCTTTTAGAGTTTTTTGTTTTCCTCTGTGAGATTCCTTTGAAGAAAAGTATTTTTTCATTGGCAAGTGCACATCAATTGAAGCTAGCTTGTAGGTTAGTATGTGGGCATGTGTCCACTTCTCCAAACTCTGGAGACTCATCTGTTGGATACTATAAATATTGTCCCAGTCTCTGTGAGTTCATATGTGAGTAGGTCTCACTGCATTTAGAAGGCCTTGTTTCCAGTGATTGCTCATATGAACTCTTTGCGTTGATCATGCTACATTAGAGGGTCTAGTTTCCTTGGTGTTTCAATTCTTTGTGGCCCTTATATACTTTCACTTCTTCTTACACAGTGTTCCCTGAGAACTGAGGGAAGGATTTGACAGAAATATCTTCTTTAGGGTTGAGTGTTTCAAGGTTTCTCACTGTGGGTGTTTGTATTTTATTTGATCTGTGCTGTGGAGAAAGCTTCTCTGGTGATGGCTGAACAAGGCATGGATCTATGACTATGGCAGAGTGCTGTTAGAAGTCATTGTTTTGCTAAATTCCTTAAGGAGAACAATAAATAATGTGTGGTTTTCCCCCAAGGTTCCTGGCCTATCTAGTCTCAGCCACCCAGGCATGAGTAGATTCTGCCTCATAAATTGGGTTATAGATCAAACCTGATCTTGCTTGATTACTCTCACAAGTTTTGTGCCACTATTGTACCAACCTATCTTTCACGCAAGTCACCATTGTAGACTGAAGGGTTTATAACTGGGTTGGGATTTACTTTTCTTGTTTGGAAGCATAGGGGTAAAGGCTCTAGGTAGGCACTAGCTCTACTTCACCATGTACAACAAATTATGTAGGCATTGTCTTCAGCAATAGTGTTTTACTGTTAGTTTACAGAGAACAATCAATGTCCTCGACAAGAGCCCGGGTAATGTTGGGGTTTCCATCGGATTGTTTAGGCCAAGAAGAACTCAGTTAAATGTAACACAGTACATGTCCTGAAAACTTTATTTTGTAATAACACATGTCGAGATGGAGCTCTGTGTCTCATGCTATTGTCAACTACATTTGTATATTATACATGTGTATATTTTAGGAAGTTTCTAGTGTATTGTGTTTACATACAATCCCACATATGGACTTTAATTTTAGCTATCCTTCCTATATTCACACCCTCATCTCTTCCTCATTTGCTCTTCTTATTCTAGCCTCCCTGACCCATTCATAACTATCCATTTTTCCATCCTAGAGAACTTACTCTATACTTAATACTGTTTTAATATGGATTATTACTTACTTATCAATTACATAACAGCTAAAAATCCACAAATACATGAATAAATATCACATAACCATATTTTTCTTTCTGTATCTGTATTCCCTACTACAGAATGATTTTTTTCTAGATCCATCAATTTACTTATGAACTTCATGACTTTATTTTTTTAACATCTGAGGAATATTCTATTGTGTAAATATACTACATTTTTTAATCTAGTTATCCACTGATGGATATCTAGGTTGTTTCTTTTTTCTGGCAATTATGAATACAGCAGCAATGAACATAGATGAGCAAGCGTCTTTGAAGTAGGATAAAACGTCCTTTGAGTGTATAATATGCCCAGGATTAGTATAGATGGATCTTTAGGTAGATTGAATCCTCATTACTTGAGGAACTACTGCACTGAATCGTGTAGTGACTGTACAAATGTGTACTCCTATTAGCAAAGGATGAGTTTTCTACCTACTCCACATTTATGTCAGCATGGGTTATGATTTTTTTTTATTGGTCTTAGCTATTCCAAAGTTTGTATGATGAAATTTCAAGTAGTTTTGGATTCACTTCTGTGATAACTAAAGATGTAGAACACTTCTTTACCTATACTCAGTCATTTGAGTTTCTGGTTTGAGAATTTTCTGTTTAGATATATACCCCATTTTTAATTAGATTGTTTGTTTTCTTGATGTCTAGTTTTCTGATTCCTTTACGTGTTTTGAATCTTAGTCCTCTAACAAATATGTAGTTGGTAAAATCAGTTCCCATTTTGTAGGTTGCCAAATGACAGTATTCTTTGCCACAAAGAAGTATTTCTGTTTCACTAGGTTCTATTTGCCAATTGTTATTCTTAGTGCCTGTGCTAATGGTGTTCTGTTGAGGAAGACTTTTCCTGTGCTAATGAGTTCTGAACTATTCCAAGTGGTGTTATTTAAACTAGAGTATATTATCACAAGTCCTAAATGTATTTAGATAAACACATGAATGAAATAAACATGACTTTGTCACTCTTTATTTTTGAAATACTATATTCAAGAAATTTTGAACACTGAATTCCATAGGGTGATAGTTAGTATTTTTAAACATCAATGGAATATCTCAGGCACATCATCCAGTGAGACCTAATAATAATTTGTTATTTGTTCAAAACATAAAATTTTTCCATTTTATTTGCTTTTAAAAGATTTAAGAACTCTGAGGTTGAGGCAGACTACCTATGTTTGACTTTGCACAGTAATGCTTTTTGCTAGCTGCACATTTTCAATAGCATAAGTGAATATTCTGTTCCTCTAATAACATTTCTATTTCAGAATAAGTTGTTAAATTAATATTGTATTCAGCATATAACACTTACTTGAAAAAATAAACTAGAACATGACACATCTGGGGAATTATAGAAAGATAGAATTTTCTCCTTTAGTGTGAAAACAGAAAAGTCTCACTTTAGCAATTCAAGCTCAATTCTTTTATAAAACATCCTGACTTACAGTGGCATCAGCAGAACTATTAAGGTAAATAACCCATTTTGGAGAATTCTGCTTGACTACTTCTCTATGATCTGATTTATAGAAATGAATTGGATGAAAGTGAAATGTGAATTAGTATGGAATCTACTCCCTCCCCCAGCTTCTCCTGTCTGCTTCTGATATACACAGTTATTAGGAATTCATTCCACTTTTCAAAGGAACTCAGCATTAAGATGACAAACAGTGGAAATAGAATCAGAGGCAATGATAGGAGGAGATAAAAGTATGGGCAGTAGTTGACAGGGTTCTAATATTTCATATGAAAAGGGCTGAGAGGGCCAAACAGAGAAAACAGTGGGGCCTTCCAACAGTTATTTCCTGTTCCTTTAAATTGCAAAGTGTGGGAATGGTCAGCTTCTCTCTTAGAAAACCATGAAATGAAATGAGCATAAACAGTATACCTTTTGTAAAGTCATAAGAAGATCATGAAGCCTAATAGCAGAGACAGACACCCTTGGTTCAGAACACATCTATTGGGTGTGTCAAGACATGGATAGAGTGAGGTTGAACTGTGGAAAGTAAATTATACAAATACCTCCTCAAAATTTAGCCAATATTAGTTACTTTTATGTTCATATGATGCCCATGACAAAGGCAAGTTGTAGAAGGAGACTTCATTTAGTCAGAGGTTCCAGAGTTATAGAGTTCCTCAAAGTGGGAAGACATGGCAACAATTGGCAGTATGGGTACAGAAGCAGGATGCTGGCTGATGACATCTTCATCTGCAAACACAGAGTGTACAAGGTGGAAGTGAGACAAGGCTATGAAATCTCAAAGATCACTCACATATTTATTTCAGGAAACAGTGGAAGGCTCCTCCTTATCCTTTCCAAATAGTGTCGCCAACTTGACTAATAGCTCAAATACATGAGCCTATGGGAGGCACTTCTCATTCAAACTACCACACAGGCTACAGTGTCATCTGTTTAAGAAATTGGTGTCTTTGGAACCAATAACAAAAAAAGGAGAAGAATTTTAATCATAAATGATTTATGTATATTTAGTTTTTAGGGAATCATCTCATTTTCCCACTCATGAGGAAAAGTATAGCAGGGATGAAAACAAGAATGTTCTTAGTAATTTCAAACCTATTTGCATTCATTTCAGTTCACTTATTTTTGCCATTTTTTCTGCTGTGTGTGGGTGCACACATGCATGTGCCTACATGCTTGCATGTGTGCATGTGTGAGTGTGTGTGTATGTGTGAGTGTATGCATACATGGGGAGCTAGAGAACACTCTAGGTTAGCATTCTTAAGAATGCTATCCACATCCTGTGAGATGGAGGTCTCAGAATTAGCCTGGACTACAATTAGCCCAGCTGGCCAGGAAGACCTCTTGCCCCTGCTTTTCCAGGGACTTCATTGAGGCTGCACGAGGATTACATACTCTTAGTACTTCAGTTAGCATTCTATGGATTCTGTGGATTAACTCAAGTCTTCAAGCTGCAAACCAAGTACTATATGAACTGAACTATCTCTTCAGCTTCTGATTTTCTTTTACTATCAGTGAGGTTTAGCATTGCATTTAGTTCTAAATTCAAATTTAAGTTTCTGAGTGAAAAAACATAATTATAGTAAGGCTTGGTGACTTGGAAATCTACTGCAAAGAAGCATACAAAGAAACATGTTTGGTCAGATTTTGCTTATGAAATCTACTTGTGAGAATGTCTTCAAGCAAAACTGTCCTTATTTTTTTATGTTAAATTACAAGACCAAAACTATGTGTATTTTTATTTAAATTAATTCTTTAAGATTACATTTTCTCAATTTAAAAATGTTTGTTTTCAATAAATCATTTAGACATTCTCCTTCTAAAGTCAGTATTAATAGATATTATAAGTCAAGAGTTAACTTTAGAGTTTATAAATTTATAGTGAGGCTCAAATTGGAGAGAAGCCAATAGGTATGCCATTTGAAGTATGGCTCACTGGAGAGCATGTAGTGATCAAGGATTTTTAACATGATGTGTGACATATAGACAGTCCTGAAAGTTTAAAGTTTTCCAGTTTCTGAACAGATAACAATTTAGAATGGAACTTAGTCTGTAACAAGTATATTGTCCATCAAAGGTTCTTCAGGATGCCTTTGACTCTTAGGCAGCTCACATAACTACTAGCTGTTTGATATACAGAGCACAAAGAAGCTTAACATTGTGCTATTAATGCTTAAACCACATTGAAAACACTTCATTAAACAGCCTACTGCAGTGTAATTGTTTAATAATATTTTGATTAGGTTGTTTAGTAGACAATCCATGCTGTAAAACACTCCTTGCTGTCAAATGAGTCACTGTTAGAACAGCTATTGCAAAACAGTAAGTGTCTGAGAGGAAAAGAAAAAGAAACCACTTACCCACCAAACCTTAAGTTACTGTGCTCTGTTCTCACATTTTACCTGCTTACTGTTCCTACTATAACAAATTCCTCAAACTTATAGTATCTAAAATAGAATTACCTTTTTATCTTAGAATTTGGAGGTCAAATGAGAGTTTGATTAGAAATCAAATGAGGATTTATCATGACCAAAATGACTGTCTTCGAGACTTCACTGCTATCAGAGGTGTCTAAAAAATAATCCATTTATTTAATTATTCAAATTTCTAGGAGTTTCTTTTCTTCCTAGTTTCTGGCATCTTCTCTGTCATCCTGAGATCCAACAGTGAACAATGTAGTATTTTTTTATGTGGATTCAACTTCTATGCTGATTCATTCCTCTATAATACTGAGAACAACTGAGCCTGGCTGTCTGAGAAAACAAAGATAATCTTTGAAGTCATCTCATTGGCATGCTAATTCGGCAGTGCCACGAATACTCATACTCACAAATTGCAAATATTTGGATATTTGGCAATAAGTAATTCCTTCAATTATGTCTACCATGAACCACTGTAAAATGAAATAGCTAATTTTTCCACACAGAAATATACCTCTCTGTGTGAACAGTACAGATCTATAAAATTCTATTGTATATCTTGTAGATATGCAAAATGGTTATTTCTGTGCTAGTACAAACTCTCATTGTGGTTGATATCAAGACTACCACTGTTCTGACTTATTTGTTAAAAAATACTGTGTTCTTGAAAACCATAACATGCGATATATGAGCCATACGTTCAACAGTCAGAAGTACTTTTTGTGTTCAAGAAAATGAGGGGTTGATTTCATTTCTCACACAGGATAAAATAAGCTATGAAGATAAAGAATGAGGATATAGCCCACAATCATTTTTTTTAATCAATTCAGCTTTCAAGGCATGGTAGCATTTGAACATTGGAGTTAGGAATGTTACTTAATCTTATTGTTTCCTTCAAATGGTAATAAGCTTTATTGTTAGACATAATAATTAGTTTCTCCCAATTTTCTATCAATGTTTCTCTATTTGCTCTATAAATATTTCTCCCAATGTTGCTATAAGATTTGTGAAAAGTATTATTTTTCTTGATGATCATGGTGACATCATTTTCTTCAGTAAGCAAGTAATTTTTTTCCAATTTTTTGAGAGGGTAGGCAAAAATAGAAAAAATTGGGAAATAAAATAAGTTTGTAGAATCATTGGATTTTAGAACAGCAAGGTATTTTCAGCATCACACATAGTAACTACCCTCACCATTTTTATGCAAAACTCTGGGTTTAAATATTTCTAAGGTGGAGAAAAACCAATGTTTCTAAAAGCTTTCTCTAAGTTAATTGTTTTTAACATTAGAAATATCTTCTTTGTAGCAACAACAGTTTTGATCCACATTTTGGAGTTGTCTCTTTGTTAACTACATACAATTCTAATTTCTATCTTTAAGTTATTCCTAAACTGTTAAAAAAATATATCAAGGTCTATTTTGTGTTCTGGGTAGAAAAACACATCCCAAACTCTATCATGTCTCAGCATATGTTCACTTCATTACCCTGAGAATGCCAGTTAAATAGAAACCAGCATGTATCAGTATTTTTTTAAATTGATTTGTGGAAAGAAAGACTAGGTTCTAGATGTGGTCCAAGTAGCTGCTCACACTCTGTATCTCCACTGCTGCAAACAAATGACCACCACAATACAGACGAGGTAAAGACATGGTGTATTCTGCACTAATAATGATAAGGTTTTTACTTTTTATACATTTCAATATTTTATAAGTGCTAGTATTAACTCTTCTGTATCTTCAAATGATACTACTAAAAGCTATTGTTTTTACTGATTTTTTTTTTTTTTTTTTTTTTAGTATAAAAAGCCAAAACATGTTCACTATCTTCTTATTGAATGTTCTCCAGGATGGCTAAGTGCTCTCAGGACACTGACTCTAACACAAACCTGTCAAATTACCTTTCTCTAGCCATGTTAGCTGCTCGGTGATTAGATGTGATAACCTCAATATAGTAAAGAATACCAACATGACAGCAATCCCATATATGAAGAAAAACACTTCTACTTCCACCTAGGCTTCCCACTCTTCCTCGTAGCACTAGATCCTAGAGTATTTTCAAACAGTTTAATTATTTTAATTAATCTTTCCAGTTGTTTACATCTCAAATGATATCCCACTTCCTGGTTATCCTGCCACAAAACTCCCATCCCACATCTGCCCTTCCCCTCACCTTTGCCTGTATGAGAGTGCTCCCCCATCCAGCCACATTCTCCTGCATCACTGCTTCAGCATCTCCCTACTCTTGGGCATCAAACCTCCATGAGACCAACCCCCCCCATTGCTATCAAGGCCATCCTCTGCTATATATGTATCTGGAGCCATGCATCTCTCCAGGTACACTCCTCGGTTGGTGATCTAGTCTCTGGGAGAACTGGGTGGTCAGGCCTACCTATGTTGTTCTTCCAATGGGGTTGCAATCCCCCTCTGCTCCTCCAGTCCTTCCTCCAGCTCCCCCACCAGGTTCCCTGAGCTCATTCTGATGATGGCTCCAAGCATCCACATCTGCATTGGTCAGTTGCTGGCCGGACCTCCCAAAGAACGGCCACACCAGGTCCCTGTCAACATGCAGCTTGACAGCAACAGTGTTGGGTTTGGTATCTGCAGACAAGACGGTTCCCCAGGTTGGGCAGAAATGTAGGATCCCTGTCAGTTTTCATGTACAACTGAGTGCAAACTGAGTGGGGAATGTAAACCACTTAAGTGTCCCTGTTGTGCAATCGATGCTGGAGTATTAAACTGTAGTAGTATCATTATGTTTCAAGCAAAAAAAAAAAAAAAATGAAGTTTTAAGTCCAGTTAAGCATTGCAATTATAAAGATAATGCCAACTTTGTAATCAAACAACTATTTCACCCAAACGACATGTAAGAAATTGTTGTGAATGATTCTATCATTTTACAGAAAGGTAAGCTATGCCCCCCGGGGTTCTGAAAATTCTGTTAATAACACACAACTAAATATGAACAGGACAAATAGATTTTTAATTTGGTGATCTTTTTCACATATTCTAGTGTTTGTCTGATACTGCTTCACCTACAAATTCGTGCTCATTAGAGATGGGAAGACATTATAGCCTACACTTGACAGAAACCAGTTCTTCATGTGGCCTTAGAAATACTTTGAGTGTCAGAATGAATCATTTTATGTATTTTAAAATGTTAAAATAAATACCACAAGAATCTGTGACTAATATTGTGCTATTCCTTTAGAGTTTAGAAAATGTTTCTGATGAAATAAAAGCCTTGATAGGAAAGACTTGCTGTAAGTTTGTAAGGAAATTTGCAAGTCTCTGGGGAGCTAGCAAGATTTTACCTGTCATGGAGCTATGCCATGAGCAGAATATTTTTTAATGATCTGAACTACAGAATCACTTACTGACTTTCATATAATGCCATTCATTTACATACTCATGCATATATTTGCATGCTACTTAATGTGATTAAACAGACAAAAAGACATGTAAGGCATTATTCACTTAATAATTTTGATAATGTGCATTTGTGCCAATACTAGATTTCTTAAGAGTGCCTGTTTGAATATATAACCATCAACTGTTAAAATTAAAAAGACAAAAGATGTCTGTAAGTATAGTAACTTCAATGTTGAACAATACTCAATGACAAAATTAACATTTGTTTTTTTCCTTTAATGACTTTCTTTTGTTTAAAATGTTGGACTCTACTATCTAAAGCACATCAAGACAAAAGAATTCGGATTGAGTTCATCTTTAGTACATGCTAAATGCACTCTAAACTGCAAGGAAGTTATGGGCATAAATTTGGAAAGTCTTGTTATTGCTAGGAAGGCTGATATTTGCTATTTTAATAGTTAGAAAGTTTGATTTGACCATGCTTTTTAGAAAGATTAAAGCAAACATGTTCTGGAAATTTGGAAAGCAGAATAACATGCAAGTTATCTCCTCATCCTGGGAATCACCTTAATTTGCCTCCTGCTCACTACAATGTAATTACTCAAGTCCTAACCTATTTAGAAACCATCTGATACTGGAAGTGATAATATTAAAAGGTTATATATACACATTCCTGCAGGCTTAACTGGTTACCAGAGTGGATTTTATAGTTAGAAATTGTTACATGGCTTTTCCTTATGACCTGAAAAATTTCCTCGTAATGACTGAGAAAACAAAAGAAACTTGTAAGTCTCAGGAAGATCATAAGGTTGCAAGATTCTTGTAGGTCCTTACCAAAGAAGTAACAGCAATATATAACTCCCAGAAGGTGGAAACTTTAGTGCAAATGGTTGGAAGCCCTGGACAGAACTGCAGGGATGCAGGATCCACTCTTTACCAATCTAGGATGGGCATTTTGGTGAGGTAGCTACCATTAAGTCACCTACTATAAATAATACCCCAATTGTTATTTTGTAAGTAATGGCAATAAACTCACAGCCTCACCAAGGCAGACTTGACTGTATTTGTTTCTTATGTCTGTTGCAGATTCTATACCTGGGCAGTTTACTGATGTGTTCATTGGAAAAGTCACTCAATGTACATGTAATATGCAGTCCCAACAACTTTTAATTAATATAGCCTTAGTTATATTAATTCATTTTTTTAATTAAATGGTCATCATTCAATATTATTATCTTCAATCAAATATACTTCAACATAATTCTCTGTGTTCATTGTTAAATATCTTCCACAAGTAGTTTAATGAACTGAGCAGATTACTAAGTAATTGCCTAATATGATATAAGAGAAAGGAGGAAAAGGAAGAGAGAGAGAGAGAGAGAGAGAGAGAGAGAGAATAAACAAGAGTGATGAACTGCTGAGAATGACTATAAAATTGTTTAAGTCACTAGCTAGTCAGCAGTTTATCATATTCAAAAAATATTTTAACACTTTCCTAATTCACTACAACTTTTATACGATTTTTTCAGAATGTTTTAGGCAAAACCTCAATCTAATTACAGTAGTCCATCTGTCTGAACTAGAGCAAGGGAAAAGTCACACATTTACTATGACTCTTTCCAATAGTAAGCACATGTATGCCTCGTACATATTTCAATTATCAACAATGAACATTTTTAACAAATATATGAAATCATATGTAACACTGAAGTTGAACAAGATTCAGTAAACTGAAAACTCAGATCAACTCTTGAGGCAATGTAATATTTCATCAATGTTAATATCTATTTTTCACATTAATGTAAATTTGAATTTTTATCTAGCAAACATAAAGTGAATCTAAAAGTAATACTACCATAGTTTTATTACTACTTTGTTTATGGTCATACTTCTTTTAACTCCTAAAGTATTTTGAAATACTTTAGAAAAAGCAAAACTTTTATTAATTTAAAATGCCTCTTTGTAATTTAAAGTATTAGAGACAAACTTAAAATCCTACTAATAGGAATTGAAAAATGTGAAATATTTCCCAGACCCAATAATTGATATTGTAGTTACTGGATAACTTTTAAACACTATCATAATTGTGTGCAAATTTTTCAGCTCTTTAAAATATAAAATCCTTTCTAACTCTAACATTTCCTTATCTTTTTGCATGTTACTGGTGGGTGGTGACACTCCATGTTTAGTTTTCAATGTGAAAATGGCTATTTCCTATAATGCAAGTTCACATTCTTTATGATATCTGCCACTAAATGAAGCTACGTCTCCTAAAATACCTGCTCCTTATTCTTCCCTATCACCATCTTTTCCCAATAAGATGTGACAATAGTAAACAAAGTTGCATCTATTGATACTCATTATAAATTCAAATCATTAAATATAGCATTTAATCATTTGTCTGTAAATGTCAAATAAAGGTGAAAAATAAGTTTAATATTCAAATCTCTAAATAGTAAGTGTGTCTACTGTGTCTTCAGCAATAGGTCTTGTTGATTGGATAGCTGTAAACACAAAAAGCAAAGGTGGCTTTACATTAAATGTCAAAGTGAATGCATAATTTTTTCTTATAAAGATGGAAAGAAAAATTCAAGCGAAGGGTGCTAGTGCATATATGCCTCCATTTCCTTCAGCCCTCAAGGAATGAATTTCCCAGTTATTCTACAGTGAGCCATCCTCTACTCAAACCAGGCATCAACTTACCTGCTTATTTTAGTTGTTGCTGTTGTTCCATTTTCTTTTCGTTTTCAGTTGTTTTATGTCTTTTAAAAGTCAAATTTGCTATCAGAGTCTGTATAGCATAAGTACTAAAAACCAGAACAAATGTTGAGTTTATAGAGATGCTAGCCATGAAATCCTGTCAGCTTAAGTTTGATTTTTAGATTCCTTGGTGGAAGGAGAAAACTGACTCACTAGAGTTGTCCTCTGAACTCCACAGAAGTACATAATGCACATGTACTGCAGTACACATGTGCCCTTACTATGATTCAGACATCATACTCACACATACAATAAATGAATAAAAGTATATTTACTCAATCTAGGAAAAACATCCTAAATTGTCTTTCCTATAAACTTGGGATTAGATAAACTTTCCACAGTATAAGAGTTTATAAGAAGTCAATCCACAAAACTTTCAGCCTAAAATTTGTCCTGACTGCAAATTAAGCCAGGGTAATGGTGGTGCAGAAGTAGTAAGAGTGGCCAACCAATGACTAGTCCAAATTGAGTTCCAGACAAGGAGAGGGAGCCCACACCTGATACTGCCTTGATGGCCAGGACCAAGAATGAAACTGGAAAGCCAAAGACATAGGATAGAACCCAATATGACTGGAATAAAAAGTCAAAGAATTGATTCCTGATGATATTCTGCTCTACTCATAGATTGATGCCTAGCCCCATTGTCATCAAAAGTGCATCATCCAGCATCTAATGGAAGCAGATGCAGAGACACAGAAAATTGATAATCAGAGTTTTAATTTATTGGAATTATGTAGTTTTTATTTTATTTGTACTTTTGAAGTTTTGTATAAATATGTCCCTGGTTGAATTTATGTTTTCCAAGTTTCTGAAGATACCCACTGGTTCCAGAATAGTGCGTGATAGCCCCTCAAACTGCAGTTACTTGAAGTTGTGACTTGACAGGTGGGTACTTGGAATTGAAACCTAATCTTCTACAAGAGTAGTAAGAAGAGCTCTCCACTGAGCCATTTTTCTTGCAATGAAAATTAGATAGTCTTACCTACCAAAGAATCTATCACTACATCAATAAATCTATCACTGATTCCAGTTAATGGAATATCCAGTGTTGCTACAGACCTTAGCACATCAAATCAATAGCATCTATGACAATGTTGGAATCACAGTGAAAGCATTTATACAATAAATTTGTTGATTTATTAGGACAATGAAGTTTCTTGAAAATGTTTATTCTTGTTATCTACCTAGCATCTTTCCTCAAAATGTCATGTTTTATCTGAACACTGTGAAGAGAGTCACTTAGCAGAAAGCTTTAGTCCACAGGGAGCGCCTTGAAATATGGCAAATGACATTCTTCCATGGAGTTCTAGATCTCCATCTAAAAAGTAAGGTGAAGCTAGTCTTTCAAAATGGTATTAAAAAGATACAACATTCTGAATCTTTCTATTGCTGTTTTCTGTCATGTTCAGGAAATCAAATGTTTAGTAAGAATGGCAGGTTTACAGATTAGTGTGATACATGAACAAGCTATAGTTTCTTCTCTCTTTCCATCGGCCTTGGAAATTTGGCAAGCTTATTGTGTAGATGTAAAGTTTTGTAAAATGCTTCTGTATGTCATTTTTTAAAAGTTTAGTGTGTAAAGAAAGAATGACATTTTAAACAAAAGTAGTGGTATCTCTTGATGATATCTATATGCAGTGCTGGCAAGAAGCAAACAGCAGTGAAGTCAGCATCAGGAGATTTCCTGGTAAACCTGCCTTTCTTCTCCAGATCTAACTAAAAGAACACATTGCATTAAAAAAAAAAAAACTAATTACTAAAACAAAGAAGAAATAGGAAGGCTCTGGTTAGGTTTTTGTTGTTGTTTGTTTGCTTGTTTTTGGCAATTTGACACAAGACAGAATCATTGAGAAAACTTCAACTGAGAATATATTCCCATCACATCTGTAAGCAAGCCTGAAACATTTCTTCATTAGTGATTGCTATGGGGGTCCCAAGCTACCCCTGATAGGGTGGCACTGGCATGTATAGGAAAGTAGACTGAGGAATCCATGGAAAACAACACAACCAGCAGCATTCCTCCATGGTCTCAGCTTCAGTTCCTGCCTCCAGCTTCCAGTCTCGGCTTGCCCTGGTGCTAGACTATAACCTGTAAACTAAGCAAATCCTTCCACAAATGTTGGTTTTGTTCATGCTGTTTATCATAGCAATAGAAACCTATCTATAACAGACAGGAATTACCAAGAGGTGATACATTTAAAGTATGCACAAAAGTAGTTAATGCTACATAAAGCAATTAGTCAACAAATACTATTTACTAAAAACCAAAGGCATCCAGTTTTCCAAGAAGTACTACTTATCATGTGATAAGCACAATGTGTGAATATACATGATAGATATGTGTGCATATTCCCCTTCCTCTCTTCTTCCCTCCCTCCCTTTCTCTCTCTCTCTCCAGAACAAACCAACTATAGCTCATGATTATGAGATTTTAACTATTAATATCTAAATATATAAGAATTAATATAGACAAAGGAATGTTTGTGAGAATGCTCTCTAAATGGTAGGACTGAATACCAGAAAACCATATTATGGGGATCACGTTAAAATCTGAAGTAGTTACTTATTTTCCAACATGAAGTTTTCTACAAAGCATACAGTTACATCTGAGTATACTGCTACATTTTCCTAATTTTCTACCATCCTTTCTATTTACCATTATTCTATTTGATGAACCAGCTAGCATCCTTTATGATTTTTACCTGCTATTACAAAGGAAACGCACTACTCTGAACATAGAGGGAAACTCTGTGCACAGCTGTCACTCTCCGGAATTGATCACAAATGCCTTCCTACATGTTTCAATCTCCCTCACTCCTCCACAACATTTTTGGTTCATTTAGCCCTTTGTATCTCATGCAATAATTTTATAATATACATCCAATGAAATAAATTTTAAGCTCTTTATTCTTATACCAGGTGCATTATTCTCGGTCAGTTTCTTTACCATAATTACTTCCTCAAGAAAGTGACTATTCTAGGCAGCCCCATTGCCATCTAATTTAAGATATACCTCAGATGCAAGGATGCTATTCCAATTTTCCATTTTGTATATAGGTCATCAGCTAAAATTTTTGTGTATTCTATAATCCATGTGAATGGAGGCCTCTTTATGATCACATTTCCAATATGTAACAATGCCTAAGTTTTACCAAACCTTCATTTCTTATTTCAAAGAAAATGATATTGATATTAGTTGTGAAACAGGGGGATGAAAGAATGTTATATTATCATAGAGCAACACTATATGTTTAAGAGTACACCTAATTCCTTTTCATTTCCTAGCTGAATTTTCTGAATTCCTTAAGATATACATGAAATATTTCATGATTAAGATATTTTGACATTTTGTTGGTATAGTGAATAAGAATATCCCACCATAACTTCTTAGTAATTATCTTGGTATGGAATCAAATCAGTAACAAGGCAAAATCCAACTTCTTGCTCACCCTAATGAAGTTTTACCAGAACACAGCAATATTCACTAATTTATTGACCATGGTATGCTTAAGTATTGCAGAAGATACCACAATTGTCACATCCAAGTTCAAATTTTCACTAGATATTTTTTAAAGAAAATCTGCATGCAAAACCTTGAGCCAGGAGATAAAGATGATTTTAGTAGTAATAGAGGTAGTCAGTATTTCACTATTAGGTTTCATTAGGGAGTTCTAGAATCTCTTGACGGAGTCAAATCCCTCTTTAATAAATTCACTTTAGTTAGGTACATCAGTTGCATCCCATGATATCTACCAATACACACTTACACTATGCACTGACTGGTCATATCCAGCTGTTTATTCTCCACCCTCGCTTCCTGACCCTCAACACCCTTCCAGGTCCCTCAAAATCATTATCTATTTACATATCATATTTTTCCTTAATGTTCCATTATTTGACAGGGAACATAGGGTAGCTACATTTCTGTATCTGTTTTAATTATGTTAATGTGACACCTTACAGTTTCATACGTGTGGTTGTACATTATGAGATTTTACTTTCCTTCATGGCTGAGTATATTACTTTGGAAAGCAAGTCATGTGGGGAATGCCTCTGAATAAGTGCTTTCTGGTTCCATTCTTACTTCTAGGAATAGTGCATACCATACTTTCAGCGTAGGTTATCCTTGTTCCATGGCCCATTGGTTCCCCTGCGTTATCATCACTGTGAAGGATCCCCTTGCTGAGGATTCCCAGGCATACGGCTCATCATCATTATGATTGGTGACCACAGTCACTTTCTCAGCAACCAAATATGCAAAGTGGAAAAAATAATAGCTCCTCAAAGAGGTTCATCACCCACCTGAAAAGTCTCTTAACGTTGGTCCCAAACTTGGCAACAGTACCAAGGTTATCGACCAAGTCAGCCTTGTTCATTCTAATTCCAGTATTCACAGCTGTGATGGCTGCAACTTGTTTGCCGGAAGAAGGATTAATGTGCAGTTTCTTCCCAGAGTCTAGACTACTGAGGTGTACAAAACTCTCATCTCTGACTTAATCTAGAGCATCTGATGAATTTGAAATGAGCTCCCTCAGGTAGATATCATCAAATAATACTGATGACCAGTGGCATTAACTGTGCAATGCTTTTCTGAAAGGCAATAGTCTCAACCTCTTCCTTCTTTTCTCCTTCATTGGTAGGTGCATGACAAGTGTGCCTGACAAGGATGCTGAAACAACGTAATTTATCTTTTAGCTGCTTTTAAAATATTTTTACAATTTATTTATTTTATTTATGAGTGCTTTCCCATATGCATATATGTATACCACCTACATGTCTAATATCTGAAGGGCTCAGAAGAGGACATAGGATCCCCTAGTCCTGGAATTATGGATGACTGTGAACTTTCATGTGGGAGTCGGAAACTGAACTTGGTTTGTCATCATGAGCAGAAAGTACTCTGAACCATTGAATTAGCCCTTTTTATCTTTTGAAATACTTAGTCCAAGTTTATCCTGGACCTCACAATTTAGCTGAGGCTGCCACTGTGCTTGTCACAATTCACATGACTTAGTACCCTGACTATTAGATTATAGATGAGTCATTATTCCCACCTGTTTTATAAACAGTTGAAAAGGCCCTATCTGTGCACATTCATACAGACTAAACTGAATCAATCGACCATTATAAAAAGTGATAATACAATAATTTGACCAAATCATTTTTAGAGATTTTGCTAGTACTATTTTGCCTATACCATGTATAGAAAGCAAAGTGAAGAGTTAATTATTCATGTGGAAATATTTAGTTGTAGTTTTGGCGCACTGTCTAATGGCATTATTAAAATAATATTGTTTTCATGAATGACATGGGTTTCTTAGATGCCTTAAATATTTTTGTCTCGGTATTCACCTTTCTTTGTGTAACTACAGACAAACTAGAATGTCTAACTCTGAAGAATTACCTCAACTATAGCTACAGAATAATTTATGAAGTTACTAGTCCTTTTGGGCCTGGTGTATGAGCAGGCAAATGATCTTCCCAGTCTTCCTTTCCTTAGGGCTGCATCCTAAGGTGGCAGAATGGCTCTATTATTGTTTTATTGTAGCTATTTTAAAAAACATGTAGACCCTCAGGATTTCATTGAAACTTTGTTCCTAAGTACTACAGATGGAATCAAATATCATGAAATATTTACAAATCATACTCAAGCTATGAAAGAACACTTTGGGAAGGGAATAGGGACATAAAGACTTAAAAGTAAGGGAGTACAGGACTGTAGACAATACTATGAAAAGTTTAGGCTGCTTGGAAAAATGTCTTTTGCATATCTTGGATACATGCATTTGGCGATTCTGTTTAATGTCTTCTTTTTCAGAACCTGATTGCTGCAGGCTGCCAAGAAGATATGGTGCTGGTAGTCGCTTACATTTTTCCAGGTGGATGAAAATCTAGGGAGAGACATGATAATGAATCCACCTCATAATACCCCAGTTTGAGAGGAGAGTTATAGAGGGAAAGCAAGAGGGAGGCCAGCTGGGGAGGGATAGAGATAATAAAATAAACTGACATGGATGATTGAGCCATACTGAAACACGTTACTTTGTGTAAAAATGTTTGAAATATAAAAATGTAAATACACACTTAGATATGATTTAACATACTGATATTATGGAACGTCAGAAGCCATGACTGTACACATCCAATTATTGGATCCACATAATTAATATGTGCTTAAAAGAAAACTTAAGCTACTAATTTTATGGCTCAGACCACCTATGTGGCAGAGGAAGGCCTTGTTGGCCATCAGGGGGAAGAGAGGTCTTCGGCCTGAGGGTGTTAGAGGCCCCAGTATAGCAGAATGCCAAGGTGGGAAGACAGGAGTGTGTGGGAGGGTAGGTGGTTGGGAAAATACTCTCATAGAGGCAGGGGGAGGGTGGAAGGGATAGGGGGTTTCCAAAGTGGAGACCTGGAAAGGGAGAAACATTTGAAATGTAAATAAAGTATCAAAAAATAAAAAAAATTTAAAAAAACTAAAAGAAAAGAAAAAATGAAGGAAAAGAGAGGAAGTAATTAAATCTATATGTAAGCAACGTGTTTTAAAATAGCATCAGGGAGTCACTCTTTTATTTTTTTATTATTAATTTTTTTATTAATCACTCCATTTGTTTACATCTCAAATGATATCCCCCTTACCAGTTACCCCTCCACAACTCCCATCTCATCTGCCCTCCCCCCTCCCATTTGCCTTTATGTGGGTGCTCCCTTACCCATCCATCCACACACTCCTGCCCCACCACTCCAGCATCCCCCTACTCTGGAGCATTAAACCACCACAGGACCAAGGCCTCCTCTCCCATTAATGTTAGATAAGGCCATCCTCTGCTACATATGTATCTGTACATTCCTTGTTTGGTGGTCTAGTCCCTGAGGGCACTGAGTGGTCTAGTCAGCCAGCATTGTTCTTCCTATGGGGTTGCAATAACTCCTCCAGTGCTTCCCCCAACTCCCCCACCAGGGTCCCCAAGCTCAGTCTGATGGTTGACTATGAGCATCTGCATATGCATTAGTCAGGTGTTGGCAGTACCTCTCAGTAAACAGCTACACCGGATTCCTGTCAGCAAGTGCCTCTTGCCAACAACAACAGTGTTGGAGTTAGGTGGCTGCAGACAGGATGGATCCCAGCAACTGAGACTGAAAAGGTACTACCTTAAAGAAGACCTGCCTCCTCTGAGAGCAAAGAGAGACAAACACAACAGATAACTCAGAACTGAAAGATAGAAATGGGAAATTCTCTATGCTCCATCCTGACAGGTGTTATCTGCTTACAGGGTTCTAATAAACAAGACTTGACTAACTCCAAGGCAGTACATTTTCCTGCAGATCATTATGTTCATTTAAAAATTCCCTGTGATTCACAGCAGACCACCATTTACTCACTGTCCATTATTCTGTAGATAACCTAAGTTTATCGACTCTGTAAGAGAATCCATGTACTATCTGAAAACATGTTTTTATTAACAGCATCTTTTTAATTTCTTCTTTTCATGAGGTATATTGTTTACTTTCTTATCATCTCAACTTTCATAATTATAAATTAGATAATCACTTGGTGAACTCTAAACAGTTTGCTTGCGGTTAAGTGCTCTATTGATGTAGACTAAGAATGTGTTTACCATTTTACCAATCATATTATACTTATTGAAAAACTACGATACCTTGAAAGTGTCATGTTTACAATTACAAATATTGAGTATTTCTATAGTATAAGCAGTGGAACATACAACAGCACTGTGTACACATGCCTTGAATCCAGCGCTCACAGTCAGGGCAAGCATAGCTCAGACTGGAATAAAATATATTACAAATTTATTTAACAAAAAACAAAGTATTCATTTTTTTATTGTTGTGACATCAAGTTTGCTTATTTCCAATTACCATTTACATATGCATTTGCTGAAGCTGCCTCATGATATCTGTGCTTACTTGTACTATAATTCTTTCTTTTTTCAAGTACTTTCCAAGCATACATTGGAAGTTAACTTTGCTATTTATTTTTAATTTTTTGAAATCTGCAAATTGATACTGTGTTTCACCCAAGCCTAACAGAGAGAACACTACCTAATTCATTCTATGAAGCCACAGTTACTCTGATACCTAAACCACACAAAACCCCAGAAAGAAAGAAAGAATTTCAGACCAATTTTGCTTATGAATATTGATGCAAAAATACTAAATAAAATTCTCAAAATACGAATCCATCAAAATTCCAACACAATTCTTCACAGACATGGAAAGAACAAGTCTCAATTTAATATGGAAAAACAAACAAACAAGCAAAAAACCTAAGATAGTGAAAACTATTCTCAACAATAAAAGTACTACTGGAGAAATCACCATCCCTGACCTCAAGCTATACTACAGAGCAATAGTGATAAAAACTGCATGGCATTGGTACAGAGACAGACATGTAGATCAATGGAATGGAATTGAAGACCAAGAAATAAACTCACATACTTATGGATACTTGATCTTTGACAAAGAAGCCAAAAATATACAATGAAAAAAAGAAAGCACCTTCAATAAATGGTGCTGGTCTAACTGGCAGTCTGTATGTAGAAAAACAAACATAGATCTATATTTGCCACCATTCACAAGATCAAGTCCAATTGGATCAAGAGCCTCAACATAAAACCAGATACACTGAAAATTGTATAGAAGAGAGAATGTGAAAAAGCCCAAAATCATTGGCACAGGGGGAAATTTCTAACAGAACTCCAAAGGCTCAAGCTGTAAGATAAACAATTGATAAATGAGACCTCATGAAACAGAAAAGCTTCTTTCTGTATGGCAAAAGACATAGTCCATAGGACAAATTAGCAATTTACAGATTGGGGAAAAAAATCTTTACTAACGCCACATCTGATAGAGGCCTAATATCCAAAATATATAAAAATCTCAAGAAGCTAACCACCAAAAAAAACAAACAAACAAAAAAAACCCAATTTAAAAATGAGGTACAGAGCTAAACAAAGAAATCACAACAGAGGAATCTCAAATGGTCCAGAAGCACTTAAAGAAATGTTCAACAGCCTTAGTCATCAGGAAAATGCAAATCAAAATGACCTTGAGATTCCATCTTACACCAATCAGAATAGCTAAGATTAAAAAATCATGTAACAGCAGATACTGACAAAGATGTGGAGAAAGAGGAACACACTTTCATTGCTGGTGTAATTGAAAACTGATACAACCACTCTGGAAATCAATCTGAAGTTTTCTCTAAAAATTGGAAATACATCTATCTGAAGACCCAGCTATACTACTCTTAGGCACATACCAAAAGGTACTCTACTATATCATAGGAACATGTGCTCCACTATATTCATAGGAACCTCATTTGTAATGGCTAGAAGCTGGAAACAACCTAGATGTCCATCAAAGGAAAACTGGATACATAAAATGTGGTTCATTTACATAATGGAATAGTATTCATCTTTTTTTTTTTTTTTTTTTTTTTTCGGTTTTTCGAGACAGGGTTTCTCTGTGTAGCCCTGGCTGTCCTGGAACTCACTCTGTAGACCAGGCTGGCCTCGAACTCAGAAATCCACCTGTCTCTGCTTCCCAAGTGCTGGGATTAAAGGCGTGCGCCACTACTGCCCGGCCATATTCATCTATTAAGAACAAGGACATTATAAGTTTTGCAGGCAAATAGATGGAACTAGAAAATATCATACTGAGTGAGGTAGCTCAGAACCAAAAGGGCATGCATGGTATTTACTCACTAATAAGTAGGTATTGGTCAAAAACCTCAGAATACCGAGGATAAAACAAACAGAACATAAAAAGTGTAATAAGCATAAAGGACCAAGTGAGGATGTTTCGACGATCTCTCTTTGAAGGGGAAAGAAAGTAATCGATGGAAGCAGAGGGAGGGAAGGATCTAGACGGAAGAGGGGGGGAGAGGAAAGGGGGACAGGAGAGAAGCCTAGAGGGCCAGCAGAAATGAATGAAGTATGCAGCATCAAGGGTGGGAGGTGAGGGAACCCTCTAGAAAGTACCACCAGAGATCTGGTAGGTGAGAGACTCTCAGGACTCATTGGGTGCAACCTCGGAGGAAGTGTTCAATAGCAGAGAGGGGAAACTTGAGGAGTCCACTTCCAGAAGATAGACAGGGTCTTAGCTGGAGGGATGGGGTTGCCAACCCTCCATCAAATTTTCTGACTCATGATTGTTCGTGCATAAAAGAACTGCGGGGACAAAAATAGGAAAAAAACAAAAACAAAAGCAAAAACATAAGGAATAGCAGTCCAGTGACTGGCCGAGCTTCGGATCCATCTCATAGGGGGGGCAAGAGGACACCAAGGCATGACACTATTACTGATGTATGGTGTGCTTACAGACAGGAGTCTAGCATGGCTGTCCTCTGAGAGGCCCAACAAGCAGCTAACTGAGACACATAGATACTTACTCTCAACCATTGGACTGAAGTCAGGGGCTCTTATGGTTAAGTTAGAGGAAAGTTGGAAAAAGCTGAAAAGGAGGGCGACCCCATAGGAAGACCAGCAGTCTCAACTTATCCAGACCCCTGGGAATTCCCAGACTCTGAGTCATCAACCAGGCAGCACACAGGAGCTAGCTGGAGGCCCTGGACATGTATTTAGCAGAGGCCTACCTGATCTGGACTCAGTGGGAGAAGAGGTACCTAATCTATGAGAAACTTGAGGCTCCAGGGAGTGGTGAGGTCTGGTAGAGGGGAGCATCCTCTCAGACATGGGGTGGGGGGAGGAATGGGATGAGGAAATGAGACAGGGGGACCAGGCAGGGGGGAGTGGGCAACGGCTGTATTATAAAAAAAAGAAAAAGACTAATAATAAAAAAGTAAACAGGAAATGGTCTAGTACTTTTCCTTAAATTTCAGGCAGAATGCAAACTACTAATTAAGTCCCATTAAAGGATATTCATGGTTAAGTAAAGGACTATCACGGGGTGCTCATGTAAATGCATTTTTCATCTTATCCATAAGAATATAATAAAGCACCAGAGCAAAATATGTCTTCAAATATTACATTGTACAATTATTCCGCTTATTTTCCAGGCAGACATAGGTAGAATATTCTTGAGTTTTGCTTGATGTGAGTATTTTTAGTGAGTTTATTCTGGAATCTTAGGAATGGCTGGCAGCTGATGTGGGATGCTGATGAAACAAAACTCATGGAGGTAACTTCCATTTGTTAGTTTTCTTCATAAACGCAAGTGCAGAAAAGTTAACATGTCAACATAATATAAAATTAACAATTTATATACATAGTATATAATATAAAATTGGTACATTACATATAGCTTAATGTAATATAAAGTGATATAGTGGTGGTTCTCAGTCCTTCCCTAAATAATTAGGATGAGCTGTGAAGTAAGAGATAAATGTTTGTCTAAATCAGAGAATGAAGAAGCATCAAAAATGGTTAGAAAATATGTGTGTGTTGAAATATATATGCATATATTCGGAATGGATCAGCTACAATTTTGTAGAAATATTATATGTAAGAGTAGATTTAAAGCTGATCTGAGAGCTTCACCACAATTAATGGCCTTCTTACAATGAAAAAAATGGGTTCTACAATCCCAATCATGGATTTTCCAAAATAACTCTTTATAAAGCATTTCAATTACAAGTTTGTATTGTCCAAGTACAGTTTAAGTTTTTCAATATTCAAATGTAGGCATTGGCATTTATTATGTATTCTTGTTTCTTTTATATGAAATTGTATGAATTGCATCAATGGGTGAAGCTATCAGTGTACATTAATGCTTATTAAATAAAATACTTAGAAACCAAACAATATTTTAGCTAAAATTACAAAATTTTATTTTATTTTCAATTTTATCCAAAATGCAAACTCAATCTTGATTTTTTTATTGGTTATTTTCTTATTTACATTTCAAAAGTTATCCCCTTTCCTGGTTACCTTCCCCCCCCCCCCAGGGAAAGCCTTTATTTCATTCCCCCTCCCCCTACTCCTTTGAGGGTGTTACCCCACCAACCCACCTACTCCTGACTCTCCCCACTTGCATTCCCCTACACTGAGGCATCTAGCCCCAGGACCAAGGGCCTCTCCTTCAATTGATGCCCGACAAGGCCATCCTCTGCTACACATGCTGGTGGAGTGATGGGTCCCTCCATGTGTACTCTTTGGTTGGTAGTTTAGTCCCTGGGAGCTCTGGAGTGTCTTGTTGGTTGATGTTGTTGTTCTTTCTATGAGGTTGCAAACCCCTTCAGCTCCTTTAGTCCTTTCTCTAACTCCTCCATTGAAGATCCTGTGCTCAGTCCAAAGGTTGGCTGCTAGCATCTGCCTCTGTATTTGTCAGGCCCTGCCTGAGCCTCTCAGGAGACAGCTATATCAGGCTTCTGTCAGCAAGTACTTCTTGGCATGTACAATAGTGTCTGGGTTTGGTAACTGTATATGGGATGGATCCCAGGTGGGGGAATCTCTAGATAGCCTTTCCTTCAGTCTCTGCTCCACACTTTGTCTCTGTATTTCCTCCAGTGAGTATTTTATAACCTGTTCAAGAAGGACTACAGCATCTACTCTTTGGTCTTCCTTCTTCTATAGCTTCATGTAGTCTGTGAATTGTATCTTGGTTATTCTGAGCTTTTCAGCTTTATCCATGAGTACATACAATGTGTATTCTTTTGTGATTGGGTTACCTCACTCAGGACGATATTTTTTAGTTTCATCCATTTGCTTAAGTATCTCATGAAGTCATTGTTTTTAATAGCTGATTAGTACTCCACTGTGTAAGTGTACCACATTTTCTGAATCCATCCCTCTGTTAAAGGACATTTGAGTTGTTTCCAGCTTCTGGCTATTATAAACAACATAGTTATGAACATAGTGGAGCATGTGTCCTTGTTTTATGTTGGAGCAATTTTTGTGTATATGGCCAAGAGGAGTATAGCTGGATCCTCAGGTCCTATATCCAATTTTCTGAGGAACTGCCAGACTGTTTGCAAGAGTGGTTGCACCAGCTTGCAATCCCATTGACTGTAGAGAAGCATTCCACTTTCTCCACATCCTTGCCAGCATCTGCTGTCACCTGAGGTTTTGATCTTAGCCATTCTGACTGGTATGAGGTGAAATCTCAGGGTTGTTTTGATATGCATTTCCCTGATGACTAAGGATGTTGAACATTTCTTTAGGTGCTTCTTGGCCATTCTCGAGTGAGAATTCTTTGTTTAGCTCTGTACCCCATTTTAATAGGGTTATTTGATTCTCTGGAGTGTAACTTCTTGAGTTCCTTGTATATATTGGATATTAGCCCTCTATTGGAAATAAAACTGGTAAAGATCTTTTCTCAATCTGTTGGTCGCTGTTTTGTCCTTGACAGTGTCCTTTGCTTTACAGAAGCTTTGCAATTGTATGAGGTTCCATTATCGTAGAGTATAAGTTATTTGTATTCTGGTCAGAACATTTTCCCCTGTGCCTGTGTGTTCGATGCTCTTTCCCACTTTTTCTTCTATTGGCTTGTCTATCTAGTTTTATGTGGATGGAGTTCCTTGATCCACTTGGACTTGAACTTTGTACAAGGAGATAAGAATGGATTGATTTGCATTCTTCTACATGATGACTTCCAGTTGAACCAGCACTAGTTGTTGAAAATGCTATCTTTTATCTGCTGGATGGTTTTAGCTCCTTTGTCAAAGATCAAGTGACCATTGGTGTATGGGTTCATTTCTGGGTCACAGGCAATAAATACCTTAGGCTTTTTCATTATATACTAGTGTACCATGACCATTATTTTAAACTTTTTAAATTCATAAAATTATTTCATACTCATGGTGCCAGGTAATGTCTTACATCACAGGCATGTAGAACTGAGTTCAAGCTCTAGAAACCACCCAACACACATACACCAAACACCATAGCATGCAATCCCAGCACTGGAGAAGTGGAAACAGAGCAAGTGGAATCTTAGGGGCTTGCTGGCCAAAGAGTGGAGCTGAATTGCTGAATTCTAATTGTAATGGTAGATCTCATCTAAACAGTTAAGCCATGCATGCTGGTACATGGCTTTATTCCAAAATCCTAGAAGATGGGCTGGTTGATTTCTGTGAGACAGAGACTTGGCTGGTCCACATAACAAGTTCTGGGCCATCCAGTCTAGCAAAATGGAATCTTGTCTCAAAAACAGTGGGACTGCATCTGTTCAATATTTTTGCTTAAAAAGAACAATCCTACTTCTGGAAATAAAGCATTAACAACAACAACACAATTAGAAGATGAGCAATTAAGAAAAATACCAGATGTTGACTTCTGACCAATACACACTATGCATGTTTGTGCACACACATATTCACATGCAAACATGTTCATATATACAGATTTAATAATAACTCTATCCTCCAATCAATTTTAAAATGCACTTAAAATGGAAATAAGCAGATTCTACAGCTATGTAAAACTATATAGCTCACTAACTCCAGCCACGTTAAGCTTATCACTTAAGTATATTACTCTCAGCCTTTGAGGAAGTCTTCAAATGCAGCATAAAAAGCTGATATTATCCTTAGAATTATGATGCAGTATTTGGAGAATTCTTGGTATGTCACTTGGTGTGATGGTGAACACATCTTTCCTGTAGTGCAGAAAATAAAACAACAGGTAAGTATCACCCTTATCATTCAGCAGATAAAGTATGTCTCAAAGAAATAAACAGTATTTCCTCACCAGAAAAAAAAAAAAGGGAATTGACTTCAATGAGTAACTACAGAATACGTTGCCTTTGACAAGGAGCAGTTGGGAGGGAATGGTGATGCTGGTAATTAGTCAATCATTCTATGACATAGAGTGTTAGAGAAGAAGCTTGCAGCTTGTGAAGTACTGAGTACATACAATTTGATTGTTAGGGTTAAAAGGCATTTATTAGATAATAGGCTTACTGACTAAGTTATTAAATTGATCAAGGATAATTGTTTCAAACACTTTCCTTAACCAATTGGTGGCCTTCCTTTGCCCATTGATCTCTGCATTTCTGTCTGTTATAATAGGCACTCGCCCATCACTAACTCCCACTGCAGGTATTAGCAGCTTTGCAGTTTTTGAGACTTTTCAAGTCTCCTAGATTCTATGCATGACATATGGTTTCGGTGGGGGAACTACTGATTGCATGGTGAAGCCTGTTATTTCTTCCACTTCTCACTGCTCCGCTCACAGCTTGCTGGCAGCTGAGCTGAGAATAGGATTTTAAGGTTCAGCATGAGATCCAGGAGCCCTGAAACAACAACAATAATAAAAGTGGGCTCTGGTTTTGTGCTGGAGGCAAGTTCTGCTTTATGTACTCAGAACTTTTTGAAGGGGAGCACTGGAAGTCAAAAAGACAGGAAATGAAAATGCTACCCAGACCCCTGCTTTCCACAAGGAAAAGCTCTCGCTCCTTTGAAATTGGATTTTTTTTTAAGGTACTGATGTAAGCAAACTACAACACAGCCTTATTTCCTTTTCTGTGATGTGAAATGCCACAATTCCAGCCAAAGTTTTAAGAAATGCCACGACACACATAAAAACAGTCAATTATGCTGCTGAAAGAGTCCAGACGCACTTTTCTCTCTAAAAAACCTCTACTATATTTTACATGAAAAATTACTACAAATACACGTGTCAAAAGTCCTCCCCAGTGTGAACCTGGGGTCCTATGACATCGCTGGATTAACACTTGTAAGCTTCAGTTCTAATTGGAATAAAATCAAATGCCTCTTTTTGTGTGAAAAAAAAATGAAAGGAAATCGATGTGATTTTAACAACAAAGGCAGAATTATTTACTGTTACATGAACATGAGAAGATTTATTCAGGTCTATGTTTATGTTGGCTACATGGAATGATCTCACCCATTTGTTTAAGATAAAACACTGACATTTAGAAGAAAGTTCAAAACATTCAAAGGCAGTAAATTCTTGACGATTGGTCTTGCAGTTGGAGGAAAATCGATTTCTAACTTCTACATATGTGCAGTAGAATTGGGGAGGCAATGAGTCCAAGTGACTAGTGACCTCATCAGCTGTACAAAGTGAGGATCGAAGGCCTTACACACATAGCCGAGTGAGAGACCTAGAGTCAAGGACATGAGGTCCCAATATGCCTTTGAGATTTAGAACTTTTCTTTTATATGGGGCATGGTTCTTAAATTCTCTGAAACATGGTTTCCTCATCCATAAAATAGAGTTTCACATTATCTCATCCTGGGAGATAACTCTCCCTGCGTCTCTCCTATTTCTGCACATCTTTTGAGAAAGACATTGGAAGCTCTCTTAGATAATCTCTTCAGAAAGATTTGGGTGGCAACAGTATTGGAAGGGGAAAGATAATACCTCTCTCTGGGACACAGGGAAGACTTGCCTTGCCACCAATAACAAAGACAATATTTCTATCAGGGGCAGATTCACAAGTTGCCTAGCAACTTCCTCATAAAAGCTCATTTTTTTCTTAAAGTTGTGGTGTTTCTATAATACAATACACTGAATGTACATATGTCAACTGGTCCCCATTACACTGCTTTATGAGTACCAGGGTTCAAGAAAGTGCTACAAATGATGTCACTGTAGCATTTGCAGATACTGTGACTAATACAGTCTTTTATCTTGAGTCAAGAGTCACTTGTTTATGGCTAGTATCCATGACACTGTGGAAGGTTAACTTACTTCCTTTTAAGTAAAGAAAAATCTCAAATGGTAAGCAGTTCTTGTCTTTTTTTCATTCATATGCTTTATGTAAAGATTCAGAAGGATACTGTCAGCAAAGATTTTATAATGGGCACTGCAAATACAAAGTACTTGTGCATTCATCCTGCATATCCAGTTATTCCGTACATGCAAATACAACAGTTTGAAAATATTTAGGAAAGTCTGCCCACTCAATCTCCAGCAGGCCTTCCATGGGAACCCCCAGTCCACTCTGGCTAGGGAAGTAGATAGGCTAACTGTCAATCATCACCTCGCCTTCTGTCTTTCCAAGTCCAATCCTCCATTCGCATCCCTAGCTCTGTAGAACACCTACAGTGACTGAGATTCTGACCCACAACCTCTCTGACCTCCATCTCTGATGTATTATGTACACCTTCTACAACCTTTCTCCCCTTAATTCATCCCCTTTGTCCCAGCCTCCAATACCAGCAGGCATTACTAAGTTCTGTGTGACAATACTTTTCCTGGCAAGATGCAACACACAAGTCTGTCTATTCACTCCAGATAGGAAGTCCACAGCATACCAAAGTAAGTACAGATACCACCAAAGTCCAACTTGGTATATCAATGAACTGTATTGGAGTTATTTATAGTAAGGGGTTACTTACAGGAGCTGAAATGACTCAAAGAAAACTGCATCAACAAAACCCATGTGAGCATGGGTGACAGCTCATGAGACTGAAAACAGTGGAACATATTGCACGGCATACAAGCAGACCAGCAGATAAGATAGTATCATTTCCCCGTGCCTCAGTAGATCTGAGCTTCTTCTAGGAAGCTCGGCTGGTTTCTGCTTCATCCAAGAAGGTGATCTAGTCTCTGAGTCATCTTTGCAGCTTTTTTCTTCTGAGAATCTTCTTTGACTCTTCCTTCTGTCTGAGGGGAGCTCTCAGTTTTTATTGCTTACTCTCCCATTGAGATGCTTATTACATCTTGTCTGTTTCAGGGACTTCCTAAAGCTATTTGAATGGTTTACCTTCCTGCTGCATGATGGAATATTTTAATCCTGAAGGAAACAGTTGAACTATTCCTGGGAACATGCAGGCCTTATTTTCCTCCAAAGGAATCTCATTAGGTAAACATGGTGGTTTAAAGAATGGCTACCGAAAGATCATATTTTGAGTACCTAGTCATCAGGGAGGAAGTGTGTCACTGAAAATGAGCTTTGAGGGTTTCAGAAGCCCAAGCCAAGCCAGTGGATCGATATCTCTCTCTCTCTCTCTCTCTCTCTCTCTCTCTCTCTCTCTCTCTCTCTCTCTCTCTCTTTCTCTCTCTCTCTCTCTCCTCTCTGGTTTCCTGTGGATCCAGATGTAGAATTCTCAGCTACTTTTCCAGCACCATGCCTGCCTGAATGACATTCTTTCTGCCATGATGATAGTGGACTAAATTTCTGAAACTGTCAGCAAACCCTAAATAAATGCTTACCTTTGTAAGAGTTCTCATGGTCATGTCTTCTCTTCACAGTAATAGAACACTTACTAAGGAAACAAACTACTCCAAAGTATAGGTTGCGTGCAAGCAATAAATTGTCAACATAAAACAAACTCAATGACTTCTTTGCAGGTTCCTTGTCTCATAGTGTGCTGTCAGGTCTTTCTTCTGTTTGTAAATGTTATCTTTTAATTTAATTTTATTTTATTTATATTTTTCTTCTCTTATTTTATCTTGTACTTTCAAATTAGAGTTTTAATGGAATTCCTGATTGTGTGAATGAGTTGATCTCTGTTCATTGTGTCTTCTCTTGGGCTGTTTTCCCTCTATTGGTTTTATCCAATTTCAATACATGAATTTTTTGTGTTAGCTCATCTTATCTCATTTTATTAGTATCCTACAGAAGCCTGTTTGTTTTATAATGAGAACAGAAAGGGAGTGAACCTACATAGGAGGCAAGGTGGAGAGGAATTGGGAAATGTAGAAGGAGAGAAACTGTAATCAGCATACATGTTAGATGAGAAAAAAATCTATATCATAACAAAAGAAAAGCAGAGAAAATATTTGGGAAATGACACCTGTATTGCATATGCACAGTTTTATTTTCAGTATTTACTAAACTCTATAGTATACAACTATTTACATTTCATTTACACTATATTAGACATTCTGTAGGACTTGGAGATGCTTTGAATCCAGAGAAGAATGTATATGAATCATATGCTAGTGTTCTATTTTTCCATAAGAAATTTGAACAGTGATGCATTTGGTTGCTTGAGGATAATGATCTAGAAGTGATGTCCACAAATACTGAAGGATAGCTTCAGTCCGATGATCTTGTGGATATTTGGATTATGAATCACAATTCCTGTTTTCAGGAGCTGTGACAATAAACACATACCTGTGTAGATCCAAGCCAGACTAAATCCCAGAATGTTGAGGGAAGCACCAAGTTATAGCCCTGGCTGAAGTGCTACTCATAATTGTTAGCTTCTAGAATAGGAAGAATCAGTTTTCTTTAGGCCCATGGTAAGTCAAATGCACCCTAGTGAGAGGATTCACATTAAGGGTATTTGGAAGTCACAAAACTACCTCGATGAGGTCCAGTGGTGCAAAAGCACACACATTTGGATGGGAAGAGAAGGGGGATTAACACAAATTATGTGGGAGAGGCTAAACTTGATCAAACTTACTGTATGGAATTCTCAGAGAACTAATTCAAAATTAAATAATAATACAATAAACATCAGGAAATGGTGGCATACACCTGTAATCTCAGCTACCGCAGACTGAGGCAGAAGAATCAAAAGTGTGAGATAAATCTGGTTAAGGCTGTGTACCAAAATATAATAAAATTGTTTTTCAAAATGGGAATGGGGGGAAGGGACTTTCAAGGGAAGGAGAACAATAACTAAACATATGAGATATGAGCATGGGAGGGAGATTAATGGGGTCAGGGAGCACAAGTAGAAAGTGAGGGAACAAGTAGAGGAGCACAGAGGAGGCTCCACCAGAACAAAGTATAAAAATATCAAAATAAAACTTGTTACTTTGTATGGTTATCTGTGGTATGCATCTTGGGGGCCAGCTGTGGTTCGAAAGCTGTGCTTCCTCCCTTTCAGGGTGTCCAGATGCCATTTCTCACCTGACTGGAAGGATGACACAGAGTCCAGAACAGTTGGGTTTCTATAGGATCCTAGTCTGATTGGGAGTGAGTGCCCAGAAAGGGGGATAAGGGGTAGGTGGTTGATAGTAGAGAGTGTTCATAGGGCGTGAGGGGTAGGGAGTAGGGGGAAAGTTAGGTGGGGGGTAAGGAGTAGGTAGACAGGTAGGGTCCCTTCTCCGAGGATCTTAGTGTTACAGCTTTTTTAGACTAAGGTGATCTCTAAGGGTCTTCAATGAAACATCTCATGTAGATGATCTTAGCTGTGCCCATACACTTCATTCGCGACTAACTTGAACACATACAATTCATTGGGGTGATTGGTTGTGGGATGTAACATCATGCTAGGAAATTTGGTAAGGTAGAGCAAGTTGAGACCTGCAGACTCGGTGGGCACACATCTGAAGCTTAGGTAACTCTCTGCCTCCTGCTAGAGTCCTGGCCTGGAATACATGCTACCCTCCTCACATAAAGAAACACATCGAAGGGTCACATAGGACCAAAACAAAGTTCTCCATGCTAATGAGGTACCTAGAGACCTGAAGGGCCTAGCCAATAAGCTTTCCTTCCCAAACATTCCTCCCTTCAAAAGGTATTTAATCTCAGGTCTACCCTGAGAAGTGGGTATAGTATATTATGCATCCATTTTCTGTTATGAACAACCAATAAACTGTTTAGAACCATGGACTGTCTCTTTTATCAAGATCTGCTGTGTGGAGCCATGAAGAAGACGTTCCCCTACAGAGCCACAGCTTAATTCTCCAATAGAGGGCCTCTCTGTGCCCTTAGCCAAAACCACCACCAAGCCTGCCTCCACCAAGCTAAAAACAATCATCCATGGGACAAACCAGAGCTCTCCTTTCCCCCTGCTCCAGGCTAAATGCTGTCCCCAGTCCGAGGCCCCAACTCTACTCTCTGCTCTTCTGCAACTCCCAGCAGCACCTGACATTCAAGAGTCAGAGAGCCCCAGGGACCCAGCCTTGTCACAGGCCTGTGGACCCCCAACAAGCTCTGGCTTTCTCACATCTCAGACTGTGCTTTCCCACTCCTAGAAAGGTATCTTGGTGCTTCCCTACAGCGCATCTCCCACTCAGGCAGCAGCATGGGGTAAGTGCAGTCAGACTCGCTGTGTTCAGACACTTCAAGAGGCTATGCCTAGCAGTGGAGTGGATGCGAACCCACAACTGGGGGCTCTATATGGACATTGTAGGGTGGGAAGCAGTGGAAATGGAAATTATAGGCTAGAGTTTAAAGTTCTGTGATTACCTCACTTGTATGGAGAAGCATTCCAGGAATCTCAGATACTTGTTGGTTGGGTTCCAATGGGCCACTGGAGTGGTGTTTGTATGTTTGCCAAGGACTACTCAGTCTTCCTCAGGTAGATGTTGTGAGGTTCAGGCTCCCCAGACAAGGTCAGAGAAGGAGAAGCCCTGCTGGTAAAGGAATCCTCAGTTTTACACGGAGATCTGAGGAGTTATCCAGTCACAGTAGATTGGGACCTTAATTTGTAGGGTTTCCTCACAGTTATCTAATTTAAAAATAAATAAAATGGCTGGGAAAGTAGTTCAGTAGTGGAGCATTTCCTATCAATAAGACCCTGTTTGTCTCCAAGTATGGAAATAAAGGAATATAAAGATAGGTAAAGTATGTTTAAATCAACAAACATCTACTAAACATAGTAAGTATGAAAATAATTCCAGTAATTCAAATGAGAGTTTTAAAATGACTTACATTCAGCAACCTCATATCCTACATGAGAGATAAAGCTCAAACTTATAAAAAATAAAGAAATGATATAAAAATTAGCATGAAGAGGAGAGCTAATCCTATCAAGTAGTTAGGCCTTTTAAAAGGAAACTAGAATTTGCCAAATAAGTGATTAAATGTATGTATTTCAGAATTTACACAAGAGAGAGATATCTGATTGTTTACCACTCTCAAAAGCTGTATCATAGTATATGCCCTGTTAGACATCTTAATTATTACACTAATTACTACCTTAGACATGAAAGTTGACTTTGACATTTGCTCTAAATTTTGGGGACTCACAACAGTATCTAAAATTTTTGTCTTCTTAGTGGTGATTTATGGATACAGTCAAATCTTTTGTCTTACAAAGTTTTATTATAAAATATAGAAATTATATACATATAATTACATATATATGATAGAAAACAGAAAAATGATATGTACAAATGAAAATAAGCACATACAGGGATTCAAAAGAGCCAATATGGAATGGGGAAATTAGAACATTAAAATGTGCAGACAGAACAACATTGACCAACCAATGAGTGTCTAGTCCTGCTTTACATGGGAGTTCCTTTGATGCTTCACTCTGAAAGCCACAGTCCTGGCAATTTTGACTTTGGTAGCATTTGTCCTACCTCCCTTATTTTTCAATAAGCTCTTAGAATGCTAAATCAAGTCAAATAATCTGAATTACCTGAATCATTGCAATCTAACGAGTCTAGTCAGAGGCGAGAACAGCAAAAGCCTGGACAGATTTCCCAGACAAGACACTGATGTAAGTCATGGATAAGTGGGCAATGAGGAGACATACCTGTCAAGGGCAGAGATGTACAGAGTGCTGGATTGCTTTCTTCTCTCCATCTTCTCTTCTGTTGTAGGTTTATGGGTGTCTTCCTCCTCCACACACTTTCTCACACTGCTCCCTGCCTTTCCACCATAAATGCATTGACGTTTTTGTGGGTTTTTCTTTGAGCATTTAGTATTAAGTTGTTGTTTTGTTTATGCTCTTCTTACAGCTGCAGCTTTAAAATTTCCCTGACTTACATGAGCTCTCAAGTTTCCAAAAGAGACCAACATACTTCAATCATTACTTTGCTTTAATAAAATGATTTCTCCATCTGTCTCCCTCACGAAGCTACAAACTGTTTTAGATTAGAACAGTTTCGTTTTAATCTTTGAACTATTCTCAAAGCCTAGAATGGTACCTACCATATAATAAGTACTAAATAACTTCGGATGAATAGATTAAACCTTTCAACTCTAGTTTAGCATAAAATTTAAGACATTCATGTATAGTTCTCCATAAGATACTATGTGATTTGCCAGAATCAATAATCACTGTCAGTTTTGTTTCTCTTATATTAAATAAAAATGCACTGACTATTATTATTCCTTTTTGATTTACATCTTGTGGAGTGTCACTATTTCTCAGCACTGGAGGAGTAGAAGAGATTTATGTCTCCTCTAAAGGCATAAATGTTAATTTGATTTTTAATTATTTTTTCTACTAGCAGACACGCTTCAGTTTAGTTTCCGCTTAGGATCAATATTGATTCAAGTTACTTTAGTAATCTCACCTTTTAAAAAAAAAAAAACTCATATCACGCTAGACTCTGAAAATTATGATCCACTGCTCATTACTAGTATCCACAACCATTAAATCTTTATTTTCTCTCTGAGGTTTGGAGAAGTATAGGAAGAGGAAAGAAAGACAAATCCTTGTCCTTCGAATTGTGATCATTTCACAGTGCTCATAACGTTCCACATGTCAACTGCAATGGCCTTTATATTGTTTGCCTAATAATTTCTGCCACTACTGTTAAGTGTAGTTGCAAGCACTATGTAAGTTACTGGGGAAATGGTAGTGTTTTACACAAAATCACAAACATTTTACAAAGATTAATACAGAAAAAGACACATGGCACTGACCGTTGGACTAGAAGTGGGAGAAGACGATGCATCATAGTATGGGAAGGTCAGTTTTCAGGGCCACAGATAGAGCATGTGGAAACATGCTTCTCTTCCATTGTTCTCATATATGATTACCAGGCATTCCACTCCTGAGCATGAACTCCCAACAGAACACTGGACAAATAACTCCAGGCCTGAGAGTGGTCACCACAATTGGAAGAAGCATATCAGTTTTTAAAATACTTGTTCTACAGTCTCTCATGTGGAATCCTCAGGCATCGTGATAAATACCTCCCTCATTACTCCATAGTGCTATGCTATTCTAGAACTGACGATGTGTCTCCAATGTACCCATACACCTGTAGAGAAACCCCTCATGATTTTTCCATAAATCCAAAACACACATCACACATTTCTGAAGCTGAGATAGTACTCGTACAAGTGCATAATATCCTTGTGTTTTTAATCTCCTGGTATGTTTCCTTTTGCTTCTGTTTTGGTTTATTTGGTATTTCCGTTGACATTAAAAAGGTTATAATAATTTTAAGAATAAAACAATAATGTCAAACTTTAGAATTTGCAACCAGGTAGGGATGAACAATAAGAAATGATATTTTTTCTTAGAAGGATATTTGATACAGCATCTGTCCTTGTTTAATTTGTTGCTACACAGAACAGAGTACAAATTTACCTCTCAAAATTCAGGATTCTGTGAAGTTCATGTGCTGAGGGTCTTGTTACATCATCTTATGAAGAAAGACGTTAGATGATGTGAGAGGACAAGAGACCAAGCTGCCCTCTCAAATCCTCCTCTAACAGGCATTAGTTCATCTGCTAGGTTACCACTTTCACGGCCTGACCATTTCTCAGGCTTCATTTCCCACATCTCCTGCATGAGAGATTATGTTTCAAACACATACTTTCCCAGTGACATATGCAAACATAGTCGCACCTGATAATTAATTATAATAAGATACATTTAAATTCTAATTAAACACTCAGACTTCAGGAGAACCATGAGGATTTCTAAGTTTGTTTGCCTAAAGCAGATATTAAAGTCTTATTCAGCCAGTAAATCTGTGTCAAAGTTGATATAATACGACTCTATCAATATAGGTTATAAGCAATAATGTGGACTACAAATTAATTTATAAAATAGATTAGTATATCATGGTATGATCTAATAATAACAAGATGTAAAAAGATGACATAGCATGAAATACAGGATTTAAAAAATGACAATTGTTAGCCGTCTTTAAAGAACTACTGTACCTCATCTCTGCATTTCATTAATGAAGTACCTTTTCTACTTTTATCAATACATATAGAAAAATATACATATATAGCAATCTACAGAACAAAATATAATTTATTCTAAAAGCCAGACATTATATGAATGGAATATTTTCTTTAATTTCTATAAATTTTTCTTTTACTTTTTGAGATTATAATTATGCATTTCCCTTTTCGCTTTCCTCCTTATGTGCTACTTCACTCCTTTTCAAGTCTATATTTTATTTTTCATTAATTGTTGTGACATACATACATATGTCTACGTGTATATATACTTACATAGACACACATATGTATGAGTATTCCTAAATACCTGAATAGGCCTGATCAGGCTATATAAGTGTCCCTTGTATTTCAGGGTTGACCATTATTGATGTACTCTTCTGTCCTGGAGCAATAACCCTAAGGCAGACAGTAGTGGCATGCAAATCTTGTAGATAACTAACAGCTCTCTAGTAGGACTTAAGATACACTTAGCAAGAGAGAAATCATTCCAGGTAAAGATAACCTAGTCAACTACCCAGTGCTAACAAAGGTCATGATCTCAGAGGAGAACGTATAACCACCACTTTATTTAAACAGCACAAACTCTACTACATTCTTAATATTTTGTCCTTATGTTCACAGATAAATGTAGTTCTTACCCTTCATTAAGGAAACTTATTTTCCAATGTATTTATACCAATGGAGAAAATTACAATAAATCAAAATGCAAGTTTTGGAGCTCAGTACCAATGAATATATCTACAAACCAACCACTTCACCTATAGTTCATGGAATATTGCAGAAAATGGAGGGATATATTGCAAAAGACAGAGCATCAGGGAGATTTCTGTAAGACACTGTCTCCTAATAACATTAGATTAGTTTCTGACATAAAGTCTTGCCATCATGACTGCCTAAATATAAGCTGGACAAGAAACAATACTAACCATAAAAAATGGATAGGAAAAATCCCACAAGGGCTTACCACTACATAACGAATGAGAAGCAACTGTTGAATGATGAGAATGGGGAGAAGTAATTATTATATTTTATTTGGAGTGATATGAGTTTATTCTTTGTATATAAACTTGTAATGAAATCAGACTACAATATTGCAGAAACAAGAGATATGTGCAAATATAATATATGTTATAGAAAGAAAATAATTTTTAATATACATTATCAAATATGTAAGGAAATGAGCAGGCTGCCTTATAAATACTGTGAAATATTTCTGCAACAAAGCACCTGAAAATTATATCATTATCACACTCTATTCCTAATATATATATATATATATATATATATATATATATATATATGTATTACTCACAAAATGAAACAAAAAGGTATATAAGAAATGAAATATAACTATTACAATAGAATAATAAGTAAATTCTGAAGCCATGGTGATGAGTGGTCTGTAGTGATACTTGAAATTTAGTCTGTGAGCTCTATTGTTTGTTGGAATTAGGATAGAAGCTCCCAGTACCCATGGTTTGGATAGTAACATACTTCTTCAGAGAGCTAGAATCATTTACTTATGCTAAAACCTGATTGTACCCACTGAAAAGTTTGATGGGAACTTAGTCAGAATACAAAATGTTGGAATAATGATTTACAGAAAGACCATCGTGGCAACATGAACATTATCCTAGGAATATTTTTGTTTGTGTGAGAGTCTGCTTACTAAAAAATGAAAAGCTTTGCCCACTACTATTATCTCTCAATACTCTTGCCATCTACCTACAGTCATGGAATGATACAGGGAAATTCCCAGCAGTTGCTAGTGCCCTGATTTAATACAAACCCAAGCACTGCCACTAAATCAATGTCAGTTCTTGATAAATTATTTAGTTTTACATATTCTGATATAAAGTCATGAAGCAGAATAATGGAAGCTCAGATAAATATTAGGGTCTCATATATGGCACCTGAAATCGAGTCACAGATACAGTGAATTAATTTAAATTAAGCTGACCCTACATTGTTAAGAATATTTGTGTATTTGGCAGGAAAAAAAAAGACTTACATTCTTTCATGTGCAAACATCAACTGGCAACTCGACATCACAAGCTATTGAAGGAAATACATCATCACAAAGACGAGTTTTTATGATTGCTCTGGGTGAGGGACTGGTAATGGAGGACACTTGGTATATTCCTTGTCTGCCATGCACAAAGCCCTGGGTTAGATACCCAGCACTTGATGTGCTACTGAACCTGTTATCTTAGCAGTGGGAAAGTAGAAGCAGGAGCATTAGAAGTTCAAGGTCATTTTTGGGTATATACAGGAGGTTTAAGGACAGCCTGAACTATATGAAGTTTTGTCAGAAAACCAAACAAAATAAATAAATAGAAGAATATTCTCACGCTTCATGGCTGAAGATGTTAGAATTACCTCATTTTTAATTCAAGATTATATTCTTAACATGTTCAATAAAAATGTATTTTTTTCATTGGCAAAAACAGAAAGCCACTTAAAGACAACAGAATGGATAAAATAAAAAATACCAACCTAAATAAAAAAAGAAGCATAATATAAAATAACCAGGAAAACTCAGTAGATCAAGAAAACGCTGCTTAAAGAAAAACAAAGAGAGTAATGGAAGAGAGACAGATATTTCACATTTTGCTCATATATGTATGAATCTAAATTGAATAATATATGTTAGGGTTATGAGGTGAAAACTGAAGGTGGAAAGAGATTAGAAGAACACTAAGAGGGTAATTTGTAATGAACACAGTCAAATACAAGAATGCACATAAATGACTATGGTATCTGTGGCGGTGTGAATAAGTATGCTCCCCACAGGCTCAGAGATTTGAAAGCTTGGTCATTAGGGAGTAGGGATATTCAATGAGAATTAGAAGGTGTAGCTTTGTTGGAGGATGTGTGTCACTGGGGGTGAACTTTGGGGTTCCATGTGCTCAAGCCAGACACAGTATCTCAAGCTCTCCTGCTGTTGTGGATCCTGATGTAGAACTTTCAGCTACTTCTCCAGGACCATGTTGTCAAGCCAGCCATAATGATATATTTTCCTTTATAACAGTTGCTGTGGTACTGATGTGTTCTGTTCACAGCAAGAGAAACCCTAACTCAGACACTAAGAGTAAAATCCATTCCTCTTCACACAAAGTTAAGATTCTCATTTAAACTATATTGTAACAATGTAGTGTGATGAGAAGAATTTTGCACATCAGCTCCCTTTCAACTCTTTCATCCTTATGATTCCCTGGTCACACAATAAGTATTTCCTACGGGTTCTTCCCTTATATGCTACCAGCACCACAAGCTCAAAGCAAAGGGGAAGTAAACATGGACTACAACTGCCAAAATGTGGACCATGTAAGCCTTTTCTCTTTGTAGGTTAATTACATCAGTTATTTGAGAGAGTGAAAGGTGATCAGCCCACTGTGATGGCTGTCAACTTTAGAGATCTAGACTCACCCCTGAGAAAAACCTCTGAGTACATGTAAGAGGGATTAACTATATAAAGGAAGGCCTCAGAGAACGTCTCTGAGGGAGTATCTTGATTATATTCATTGACGTGGCTGACCCATCTAAATTCTGGACATAGCTGTTCTCTGAGCTGCATAAAGTAGGACACCAGATGAACACTGTCATATGCTGATCTCTGCTTCGTAAGGGTAGATGCAGTAGCACTGACTTCCCCCAGCCCCAGCTCCTGTGACTTCCCACAGTGATGACGTGAAACATAGAGCTATGTGCCAGAATACTTCCCCCTGTACTGCTTTTGTCAGAGTATTTATTATCAAAGCAACAAACTAAAAAATTAAGACCTGATACTCCGTTCTCCTATAAAGAAGAAATACCAGAACCACAACCTGAGTTGAACATTCAAATTATATCAGGAGATCCATATTTAATTATATTTACTGATTATCAAATTAATTAAAGCAGTTTTCTAATGCCTTAGCACTATTAAATAAAAAATACTGCAGATAAATCACCAACTGGATCCTCTTAGCCAGCTGAATGCACACTAAGAGGATTCTTCATCCAATTCTTCACATGGGTAACTTCTGAAGTCCTCTTTGAGGCTTAAAGAACTGTCTTCATTGCATTCTCACCTCCGGGAGCAGTCTGCCCGTCACATGAAAGGGTCTAGAATAATAGTGTTCAGTGAGAGAAGGCACAAATTAGTGAGTCAGAGTATTTCCATACCTTATATTCTATGATTACAAATTGAGGGTTTTTTCTGTATCAAAGAGGTTATTGGAGTCCAGAGAGGGAATTTAAGATGTTTCTGGGAGACAGTATGTGACATTTTCCTTCTTCCGGAAATTCTCCATTTCCTTTTCCCCTCCATATACAAAATCTTGAAGTTAATCTCTGTAGAAGTGGAAAAGCTTCAGCTGTATACACAATGTGGTGATTATATATATATATATATATATATAAAACCTGAATTCTATTTTTAAATCAGGAAGATATCCACAGCATGGTTTTTCAGTGGCTTTTAAATTCCTACCAAGATTAGCCAAGAATCTTAATCAAAAGCAAAAGAAATGCAACAGAAACAACCCTAAGTTAATGTGTGGATTAGGGTATTTTAAACCAAGTATATTGCTTCCTTGCTTAGCCTGAATTCCAGTCCCCTGAATTCCCATCTCTTTGGTGTTAATCATACTATCATCGAGGAGAGACTTTTATTATGCTTCAGTAATGTGTCCATATCTAAACTGTCTCAAAGGCAAGTGCCTGAAACAACTAACTCATTCCAAACTATGAGGTTAATTTGTACAAAAGAAAATGTCTCTTGAAACCATATTGAAAGAAAGAGTAGATTTGCCTAAGAACTTGGAAGGCAAAACAATGGATGTGCACAGCCTCTGACTCTCATGCATTACTTATTGGTTTTCTAGAATTGATACAAAAATATATATATCTGAGTCTTATAAAATTTGCATAAGCTTCTTCCATTGAAAAGGACAAAACTCAACCTTTTTCAAGCTATGGACATGTCCTCTGTGACACCCAGATGTTACTGATAGCCTCAGTCTCTGACTGTTGTAAATTTCTTCTCCATTCAGAGATACAGAATCATATTTACATGTTATTCAGTTCTATGAAATCTTTTCATCTAGGACTGATATCATAAACTTCAGTCTTTAGTATTAGTCTTGATTTTTCAAAATCGTCTGGCCAAATTTCCTTGGAGTTTAAGGAAACATGAGTTCTGTCAGTATCACAGGGTTCTCTCTTACTTAAAAATCAAACAAACAACAACAGCAACAAATACAACCTCAAAAACCAACAACCAGAAACAATCGAGCCATGACCTCATGTTCCCAGGTCATCCTCAAATTCAATATGTAGCCAAAATGACCTTGCATTTGAACTCCCTATTCTCTTGCTCCTACTTCCCTGGTTCTGGAATTGCAGGCATTCATCACCACACTCTGTTTATTCTGTGCTGGGCAATGACCCACGTCCTCGTGCATGCTAGACAAGCATATTACCAACTGACCCATACCTGTAGCTTTTTTTTCTTAAGAAAACAATGAAATCAACAAAATATGTCAAGGTCATAAAGATACTGAGGACATTCTACAAAATGCTCTAAAACTCTAGGGTATAGAACTGTATCAGGATTTTCTCCTGAGGTGACGAAGTGACAGGTGTATTCACTCAGGGTGTATCCTGTGAGTGCAGTACATCATCAGCATCTAATGAGAGTTGGCTTTCACAATCAGTGTGTGAAAGAATGTTTGCATCAGAGAGGCACATCCTTTGTGACCTGGTGATATTTATTCACTTAAAAAATAAATTTACTACCGCAAGAAATAGGTCCCACATTACTCAATAAACAAAAAAAATCATCTTCACTAAACATTTTAATCAATACGGACCCTTTGCAGATTTCTTATTATAGTGCTGTCGATATTCAGAGGGAAAATTTCAACAGAAAGCATGCTTCAGGGCTGGCAATTTAAGGGGGAATTTTCTATTTGGAGGCTGAATCGCTCATAGTAGATTGGTATGTTTCCCTCTAGTGGTTAAATGGCATTTAACTCTACCTTTAAAAAAACAAAGGAAGGAATTAGTACAGGGCAGCATTTAGTGAGGGGAAAAAAATAGGACAGGTTGTAGATGATATGCAAGTAAAATCAAGTCTATTTGTTATGTAGAATGTAATTCATAGTTTCAAATACCTGATCAATTTCCATGGGCTGAACAAGGAGAGAGAATATTTTAAATGCCTGCTGATGAGAGATGCTGATGACGAGTAAGGAAATGAAAATCAGAAGGGGAAACAATTAAAATACTTAGTAAAACCAATTCATTTTAATGTGACACAGGAATAGTAATGAAGCTAGATTAGCCATTTTTAATTCCAAGTTACATTACTTATTTAAAAATCTCTTATTAAAATAATTTCTTTTTTTCTTTTTTTTTTAAACCAAACCTACATTCATTGACTGGCTTCATTCCAATGAAGGCTGACTGCATTTCTCTTCTGACCCTGTAGCCTCAAGGTGGGCAGTGTTCTACACAAGGAGTAAAAGTAGTGACACTCTAGTCACAAAAATTGTCTTCCCCAAATGGTGGTAGTTTGTTTCTAACAGTGCACCTTTTAAATATGCAGGTCGATTACAGAAGGGATTCCATTTTCATTTAAAAAAAAAAAAAAAAACTACAAGCAGGTTTGGATATTGACAATCAACTGAACAGCAAAATTCCACACCAGCTCCAAATATGCACACTGGGGTTCCTTCAGCAATCATGCTTGCTGGAATCAAGGGTCAAAAGGCAGCACTGTGACTTTAGACAACCTAGGGGAAGACAACAATCTCCCACCTTTGCTGTGTTCTGTGAACTGACCATGATCACAGAATAAGAAAAATAGCTGCCGGATCACAGGATCTTTTCTGTGCCAGAAGCACCTGCAGTTATTATGTACAAAAGAAAATCATAATGCCACACTTTCTGAAGCACATAAAGCTAACTGTCCATCCAATTTCTCATGTGTGTGCTATATAGTCCGTGATGCACATAGGCTCACATGCAAACGCATGCATGCACACACACACGTGTGCATGTGAGCGCACACACACACACACACACACACACACACCCTTCTCAACTCGACTCTGCAGTTTGCTCCATACTATGAATTATTTAAAAAGTAAAAGGAGGAGTGCTGAAAGCAGAAGCTTGAAATTATCAGCTCATCACCCACAAAGAGGCTGCAGATCTTCAAGGAGGAAGGCGGAACAAAAAGAAGCAATTATTCCACAAGTCCTCTTTGCGTTGAACAGATTATAAACAATGTGGCCAATACATTTATCTTGCCTCTGTAAGGAAAATAAACAGATGTAAATGGAACTACATGCAAGAATCGATCATTTACTTCGCATGCTTTTACGTTGTCCACAGTGGGAAAAATATGTTAAAAATTATTAAGCCTTGCTGGAAAACAGAATCAAAGGGACAAATATAAAACTCTGCTATTTTATTTATATTTAGCAGCCACTACACAAAGCTGCAGGGGGATTAAGCAGAAGGTCCAAGGATCTTTAGCAACCTTGAGGAAGGTTATTTCTTCTGAAATCTGATATATGAAGATTCCAGACACACATCTTCTTACATACTGAGGTTAACTAACATAGATTAGAAAGAAAAATGTGTTAATTACTTGGCACTGTTAAAACAAATCAAAGACTTATATAAGATCTCATTTGATGAGTTTGTAATGTATAATACACTAAAGGCTTGAACCAACAAAAGAACATTTTGATAATCTGAAGTTATTTTGATTTTTTTCTTATCTCTACTAAATTTCCACAGAAGTTATAAATTTTGATTTACAAAACAAAATTGATTTTTTTCTCTTTGGCTTTTTTTTTTTTTTTCTTTTCGCATCTAGTAGAACCAGGTAAGTTTTTTGTCGTCCGCTCCCATCTCTGTTAAATAGATTATTTTATCTATCTGAAATATCATTTGGCCTTTTTGTTGACATAGCACTAAAATTTAGCCTGTATTTTTTCCCATATGATGTGCAATTTAGTCACTGCCACATACAGAATTTGGCAATAATATATAAGCAATTATAACTGCATAGGGCACACTGGGAAGGAATTTTATAGTGTCTCTTTTTTTAGTATGACACTGAAGCAAGCCACTCCGGAGTGTGTTTGTAAAACCGTCCTGTTAAAATGAAGAGAAGAGACTGGGCAGTGGTGGTGCATGCTTTTAATCTCAGCACTTGGGAGGCAGAGGTAGGTGGATTTCTGAGTTTGAGACCAGCCTGGTCTACAGAGTGAATTCCAGGACAGCCAGGGCTACACAGAGAAACCCTGTCTCGAAAAACCGAAAAAAAAATCATTATAAAATGAAGAAAATAATGTAAATCTTGGTAAAGTGTAGCTCACTAGAAGACAGGAGATGGGTAAGCAAGGATTCATGGTCCATGGAGAATGGATGCAAGAAAAAAAAATACTGAAAACTGAGCACAAATAGCAGAAGGCTGATTAAACACATTTCTAGAGCATCTTTCAAAAGAGGACATTTTCAAGCACACTTGCTTAAGCAGAGTGATTCTCCACCTTCCTAATGCTGTGACCCTTTAATACAGTTACATTGTGGTGGCCCCAACCATAAAATTATTTTCATTGCTACTTTGTAACTGTAATTTTGCTGACATTATGAAGCATTATCTAATATGCATGATATCTGATATGTGACCTCTCTGAATGTGCTGTTTGGCCCCAAAGGGGTTCTAACCTACAGGGTAAGAACCATCATACTTTCTTTTCTATTTTCTCCCCACAGTTGACTAATTTCATTCTCAGACATGGAAGGGAGAACTTTTCTTCACTTCCTAAATATTCTTTTTCAAGTCTGTCATGACATGAATACTTCCCAGAATGTATGTAAGGTGCCCAGTGGAGGTAGTAAACAGACTGGCCATGAGTTAAGATGAAGAACTCTGGCCACAAGGATGTGATTAAGTTCAAAGCCAGCAGACAGACTAATAGAGACACCAACCAGCTGTGTAGCTATACCTTGCAATGGCACTGTGAACAGTCAGCTTGATTTTTCTCTTTCTGTGGTAATAATTTCTGGGGAAATTCCCTGAGATGGGGCACTGAAATGCCGCCTATCTCAGAGAGGAAAAGTAGCATTTAAGATCTGAAGTGCTTCTCAGGAAGCTACGAAATAGAGGTAGAGCAACCACTTTACTAAGTGTAACACGGTGCTGCTCTGAGCTGCTGTGGCGTACAGGTTGAGATCGGAAGATTCTAAAAAGTCTAAATGATTTCTCTGTCTGTCAAATGTACCTTTTAGTTTTCCCCCACCTCAGCACTGATGGGTCTGATGAATTCTTGGGACGTGCCACTAATGCAGCCTGGAAACTATGAGGTAAGAAAGCATTGATGGCCATACTTTTGTGACAGTTGATGGAGCCAGTTTGGCAGAATGTCTAAGATTTACATGATATCTAATGGCAACATCCGTTTGATTGGAAACACATACTTCAAAACCTCTACATTATAATTTGGAGAAATCCATTCATATGCAGAATAAATCCTGCAACCTTTTCATAAGTCCTTCTAACACAAGTTTTGAAAGCACTGGGTGTTTTTCTACAAACCCAGTACAATGTTCCAATATCTTACTACAAGCCTAGGCAGCAGCACAGGGAGATAAACACAGACAGGAGAATCTATTCATAATTGAAGCAGAGATAAAATTTTAGAATGAATGGATTTAGATGGATATTTCTCATCACAGAACCAATGGTGCATACAACCTGCTCCTTCTGTCTTCTTTCTGAGTCCTTGCAGCTGTAGAAATGCTTAACCATTGTCTCGATCCTTGGATATCCCTTGTTTGGATACAGAGCATGTGAGGAAGCTGTATTTAAGTCATGTCTGGTTTTCCAGACTAAGAATAGAGCATGGGACTGGTGCTACTTGGAGGGCATAAGTAACATTAGTACTCAGTGTGAAGAACAATAGCAATTTCATTCAGGAAATTCTGGATGGCAAATTCAAGGCTTGTCTATCATTTTACATGAGATTTACCTTGTACAAAGTCAAGAACTCTGAGTACCCTAGAAGGAAAAGAAACCATTACATGTCCTAAGAGAAGTGATGCAGAGTTCCTACGGACCCTACCAGTTTCCAACATCTGTAAGCATTCTACTACATAGTTTGTATTGGATTGTTTATGGTATAAATTTTCTGTGAATTAAACTTCCTAGCATAGCCTTCTAGCAAAATGACATATCTTATAATTCATATGTATCCAAGCCTGGTGCTAAGTGGAAGTTGAATCTGCCACCCAGGGATATTCTAAGAAGCAAAGTACCTAAGGGAATTCATGAGAGGTTGCATAGATTACTGTGCCTCAACAACAAAGTAATGAGACTCTTTTCCACAGGCATATGTGAAAATCACATCTATTCTCTCTATTGACTTATGCACACTTTTAGCAAATCCACGCAAATCCTACCTGGCTCACTTTTTTTTCTCTCTGTGGAGATTTACCTATCAATATAGCCAATATAGATTCTCCTTTGAACTTATTGTGCCTGTCATTCATTTAGAACACACAGTGTTTGTACTGCCATTAATAGTTACTGTAGCATGATTTGCATACCACCCTTTCAAACAGCATTTTCACTGATATGATTAAGAATTATCGATTTCTGTTTTTAAAATTATGTGAATGTTCAGCATCTTTAAGCAATATGTATTATGTAAACTCTTTCCCCTGGGCCAGGAGTCCAGATGTGGCTCAGTGGAGTAGTTGTGTCCTGTGCTTCTCAGGAAGTCTCATATAATCTGTCTGAAACTTATACATGATTTTACTCTATCACCCTTGTGTTGGAAGCTTCATCCCCATGTGGCCATTTGGGAAGTGATAAGGTTTTAAATTGTGGACCCCAGTGGGTGGCCACAGGTCACTAAGCTGCTTTATTTAGAAGATCTCAAGAAGGAGTGATTGACCATGGATTTGCAGCATCTACTGCATGTGACGTAAATAAATTTCTTTTCATTACAAAATACCTAAGCTTAAATATTTCATTATATCATCAGAAAATGAAGAAATATACTCTTTATATGAAAAGTTGACAGTGCTTGGATGTTATACACATTTTATTCTTGCTTAGCTTAGTTCCTCGTTTACTATTAGCTGAAATCTCCCATTCTACATCATGTGAGATCTAAATACTGTTTCTTGGAACTAGGTATCTAACTCCTCCTAAAGAAACTATAAAGAGTTAGCTCTCTCACATGGGATGGGTCTCAAGTTGGGGCAGTCATTTGTTGGCCATTTTCCCAGTCTCTGCTGTCTTTATCCCGGAATATCTTATAGGCAAGACAAATTTTAGGTTAAAGGTTTTGTGGGTGGATTTATGTCCTTTTCTTTCCTCTGGAAGTCATGTCTGTCTACAGGAGGTGGCCATTTCTGCCTCTATATCACCCTTTTGTAGGAATCTCAGCTAAGGTCATCCCTACAGACTCACCACATTCTCCCCTGTCCCAGGCTTCTAATAAGTCCCAAAGATGCCCCCTACCCATGTCCATTCTCACTCCCAGGCCTCACCCTCTCTCCTCTTCCCATGGGTTCCCTAACAAGTGGAACAGGGGCTGTGTCAGTCTCTGTTCCTCTGCCATTGTATGCCATTCCCCTTCCCGGACTGCCTGGCCAACCAGTGGGAGAGGATGTGCATAGTCCTGCTGGGAGTAGATGTCTTAAGGTCTGTGGTTAACCAAAGGGGCTCCCACTTCTATGAAGAAAAGGGGAGGAGGTAATGGGGAAAGAGTTATAAGAGTGGGACTGGGAGATGAGAAGGGAGAGGGGCTGTGATCGTGATATAAAAGGAATAATAAATAAATAAATTATTGAAAAAAGAAACTGTAAAGGAAAGATAGAGAAAGAAGCAGAATAAGAAAGGGAGAGAGGAAAGAGAGAGACTGTGACAGAGAGAGGGGGTAGGGAGAAGTGGAGAAGGAGGCAGTATGTCTGAAGCTATATTATAATTTGGTCTTTAAAATTGCAGTATTTTCCAGGTATGGTGGCATGTGCCTTTAATCCTAGTGCACCAGAGACAGAGGCAGGTGGATTTTGTGAGTTGCAGGCCAATCTGCTCTACATAGTGAGTGTCATGACACCCAGGATTACATAGTGAGACCCTGTCTCAAAAAAATGCAGTATCTCTCTTTTATATTCTATTATTTTGTTGTGTGTCATGTAGAAAGAGGCTGTGTGATAGTGACAACACTGGAAACAGATATTCTCAAGAACCATCTTCAACATATCCTACTATAAAGATAAATAAATAAATAAATTTCTCTACCACTACCTCTGTCAAGAAGTCTATCCTCAGATTAATGATACTTTGCTTAGAATAAAACAATCAAAAATATTTGTTAGATTGATCACCATATTGCGCATTCTCAAAATAAATTCTTATTTACTAATTTGTCTGCAATACGATACGATACGATAGACTAACAATCTACAAGTGAAAATTGCATAGACTCATTTCTACCTAAAAAACACATTGGATTTTGAACATCTGCTTTTGTTTATTTCTTCACATAAGAAAGTTTGATCACATTGATAAGAGGCTAGGGAGGATAACTGACATTGCTAAACTTAAATTAATATTATGGTAACAGAAACAATTTTCTAGAAGCAAGAACTGGGGGAGAATGCAAAGAGCGGTAAAATTTAAATAGAAATGACGGAGAGTGAATCAAAATTAAAGATCAATAAAAAAAGTCATAAGGCAATCTGTCATTTAGTAAGTCAGCTTAGAAATAAATTTTAAATATAGTACCATATTTATCATCATCAGAGATGGGTACAATTAGAATGTTAGCAGGAATTATCAATAATATACTGAACTTTAATTATTAATTCATGTTACACAATGTGTTCTGTTATATTATTTATGTATCCCATTCTGACACAGTTTAGAATTTCAAAAGCATTGTACTTGGCAAATACTTTTTCAGTAATTATTTGGAGTAATAATTTTTTATATAAAAAATTGGCAATATCAGCCTTAGGAGAAAATGAAATATTTCTTAATTTTACTCCAGTTGTGATTTGAATGATGACATCCTCAATATACAGTTATATACTACTCTTGGAATCTGCAAGTGTGTCCTTATGAAGAAAGTGAAATTTTGCAGGTGTGGGGACTGTGTTATGCACGTAGAGATGAGAATATTTTCAACAAACTGATGAATCTATTGAAATGTGTCTTTATAAAAACAAACAAAACAAACTCTGGAAGTGACTAAGAGAAAAGAGAAAAGGCTGTGTCAAGATAGAGTTGGAGATTCAGGTTACAGAAACATAGCAGCCAAGGAACTCTTGAACACAGGGAAGGCCAGTGTGAGCTCTCCCTCAATGCCCTTGAGATGACTCTGCCAAAACCAAAATAGATTTCTTACAGTTTTACACTTCTGACCCCAGAAAATTAAAAGGACATATTTCTACTGTTTTATGTCATCAAGCTGCAGTACGGTAAGAAAATAACCAATCCTCAAAAATAAATAGATAACAGATAGGTAATAGATAGATGATATATAGGAAGATAGATAGATAGATAGATAGATAGATAGATAGATAGATAGATAGATAGATAGATAGATAGTATTACACATTCCTAATCTAATCTGCATGTTCTTTTGCCAGCCTTGCTAAAGTGATGTCAGTAAATTTCAACATTTACAATAGGGCTGCCTGATGCAGGCAATTCTGCCACTCAGAATTCTATTTGTAAATATGAATAAAACAATTTGTAAAAACAATTCACACAATTGATCTACAAATATGAGTACAAATTACTTGTTTCATGTCATCCTTTGACTATAATGAACTTATAAACATGTCTAACCTAAAGGTCTATTCTATTGTATCAACAAGAAGATTATTAGAGCCAGTTGGTATTGAATAAAATTCAACTCTCATCATTCCTGTTCTAAACACAGGACTGAATGTGGAATAAAATGAAAAAGACTGTTGTCTAGTGCCAAAGAGTAACCCTGAAAATAAATACAAATAATATTTTACATAGTCAATGGGTTATACTTAAGACTATATATGCACATACAAGTACATATATGAATGTAATATAAAAGTTTGTGAAGGACCATATATTTGAAAAGTATAGAGGGCTATAAAGGAGAGGTTGAAGGGAGGAAAAGAAAGGAAGAAATGTTGTAATTAAGTTATAATCTCAAAAAAATTTTTTAAAAATACAGTCAAAAGTAAACATGTTGGCATGTTGCAAAGATGATTATTATTAGAAAGAACACTTACAGATAATTTTGACAAGGTAGTGGAAAATCTGAGTGTGAAAACTGGGTGAATCCAGAGAATGTTTTTTAGAAAGACCACACCCCTAGTTAAAGGAGCAGCCTCAACTAACTCAGGGAAAAGGCATTGGTGAAGTCCATTTTGGCATTCATTCATCTAAAAGGTAGGAATGGTGGTGCCCAGAGTGATAAACGATCGTGGGGTTGGTGGTTCAGCTCTTACCTGGCTTGTACAGTCCCTAGGTTTGGTCTGCAGCATTGCAAAAAGAAATGGGGAAGAAATGAATAAAGAAAGGAACACAGAAAGGACTTTTGAAAAGAATTCCCCCACCCTTAAATTGGTACTATGAACACCAAAAGGAGACCTTTAAAAGTAAAATGTTGAGCAAACAAAATTTTTGGATCTGAAATCTGCATACTGCCCAAAGCAAACATGTTTTGGAAGGGGTTCCTCTTTCTTACTAGCTCACAGATGAGGGGAAGTCATTCAGCTCTCTACTGCTGGACCGTAGATGATTCTGTACTGTTAACTTTTCAAAAACCCCTCCACAGATGCATTGAGTAGTTACATTGAGAACCACCACAAACATCAGTACCAGCTGACTTGAAACACTAACTTAGGGACACAAATGTGATTCCTTTTCTGTGACTGTGAAATTTGGTCGAGACATAGGAAATGTTGGTGGGTATAAAGCAGGCTAAGCTCCAGTGAAGAGGGAAAATTCAGTCTGTTCTAGTCTAATGGTTTGATAAAAATATGACCAAAAAGCAGCTTGGTAGAGGAGAGGGTTTATTTGGCTTACATTGTTGCATCACAGTCCATCGTTGAGGGAATCTGTGGTAGGAATTCAGGAAAGAGCTGGAGGCAGGAACTGAAACAGAGACCAATGAGAAATGATGCTAACTGGCTTCCTCTTCATGGCTCAACATGCCAGGCTTTCTTCTACAATCTTGGGCCGACTGCCACAGCCTGGCATCACCCAAACAGGACTGACCCCTTTCATATTCATCATCAATCAAGAAATGCCTCACAGACATGTCCACGGACCAGTTTGATGGAGACAATCAGAAATGCAGGAAATGAAAGGATCCATCAGAAGTGATGATCATCAATACTCTAATCACAAATAAAAGAATGACTGAGAAGAATGTGAGGGTCAATGAAATATTGCACTGCTCAAGGTATGGTTGCTATTGCTGTGATAAAACAGCAGGACTAAAGCAAAGCAGAGAGAAAAGTGTTTATTTGGCTTATGCTTCCATAATTCTGTTCATCATTGAAGAAATTTGGGACAGGAAATCAAACAAGGTAAGACCCTGAAGCCGCGAAAGGGTATTGATTGCTGGCCTGCTTCCCTTGACTTTCTCAGCCTGCTCTCTGATAGAACCCAGGGCCTCCAGATCATGGAAGGCAGCACCATGATGGGCTGGTTCTCACTCATCAATCACTGATTAAGAAAATGCCCTACAAGTTTGCCTACAGCACTATTTTATGGAGGCATTTTTTTTAGTTGATATTCCCTCCTTTTAGATGACTTTAGCGTAAGACATGTTGACATAAAACTATCTAACACATGTCTACAGGAAGAACCTTTTTACAAATGAAACATTACCAGAAGTTTCAATAGCTATTAGTCAGGGTAATGAGCTCAAACTTGAATAGAGAAAGTGATGGAGAAAATGGTATAGAAAAACTAACTAAATTACAGCATGTAATTTATAGGTTTAAGTGGATATAGACATAGAGAGGCATAAAGAAACAGAAATACACATGATCAGAAAAGACTTTTCTAAGGCACAGAGTGCTCAAAACTAAAACAGAATCAATATTAAAAATTGCATAACACACACACACACACACACACACACACACATACACACACATATCCACCCACACACAAACTCACAAAGGCAAAATACATGAGGATGATATCAGATCTCTTAGCAACTTTGATAGCCAATTCAATTAGAGAGGAAAGAAGGCCAACAGAACACTACAACTAGTCGTAAATAAAAGACAAGTGATCATGGGGGTCCTCAATCTAACACATACATCTAAAACAAAACTCCTACACTTAGATCTCAGGGAACATTATGAAATAGGGACAAAAATCTTGTAAGAATCAGAGGAATACAGAGTGTGCTGTGAGATTTTGGCTTCTAGATATGACAGGGAAGCTACATCAATGATATGATTTCATACACCAACAATATGGCTGCTTCAACAAGATTTGAGCAATGCAAGCAGTAAATAATAATGCAAGCGATAAAATAATGTGAAAGAAAGGAAATATCAGAGGGTCCTAACTTTCGACAAATTACTACAGGCTAATAATATCTGGTGAGAGAGAGAGAATCAGTATTTCCCAGTGATGATGCCTTAATTGGTTTTTCAATATAATGTGCTCATATCTATGACTATGATATATACACAAACAACACTAAATGGATGTAGAAGATTTTATTTTTATATGTGATAACATATAATACATATATACTAATCAAAGAAAAGAGGTTGAAAATTTGAGAGGGAAGGACATGGGAGGGGTTAGGGGAGAAAACATAAGTGGGTTGGAAGGAGGAAGGTAAAGAGAAAAAATGATGTTATTATATTTTTCCATTAGAATATAATTTTAAAATATATATAGTAGAGCATTGGATGATATGTGTTAAGCACAGAAAGTAGATAGCTGTCAATCAAGATTATCATATCTGACAAAGATATCTTTTAACATTGATAAGAAAAATGAAAACTCTTCAAGGTCAACACAAACTATAGTATTGCACAGACACTAAGCCAAGATAGCACAAAATGCTGAATCGAACACAGAAGAGAAAATAGACAGACTCAATCACTAGAGCACAGGAAAAAGTAAATCTCACAAAGTAAAACAGAAACATTCCATAACCAGAAAGTAATCAAGCTAGGCCAATTCAGTAGATCAACAAACCTGTAAAACAAGTAAAAGAGGGAAGGAATAAGATAACTAAAACCTGTCAGGACAGGAACCAGCCAGTTGCAGCATCTTCCATCTTACCTTAACAAAAACCTTAAATTTAAATCATATGAATTCTGTAATATATTGACCAGGTGATAAAACAGCATGCAAATATCCTTGTCAAAAAATTCATTTCACTATAAATCAGTATAATGGTAAAAATATAAAAATCATACTAGGAAAACTGAAGTAACAAAGCATCTGTGAGGAGTACTTTATAATTGGTAAAATGAATTTCAAGACAAATTTAGAAAAAAGAAATATTATTTAGTAACGAAGAAAGCAATCCATCAGAAAGATAGAATTATAAGAACCCATGTATTGAATGTACCAAGTAGCCTAAAGTGAATACCATACAACAAAAAGAAAGAGATATTGTATGACTTCAGTTCCCCACTTTTGTCAATTGATAATCAATAAAGAAAAATCTATAAAGTTAACTTAAATATTATGCTAATTAGTTTTTTCAAATTGGCAAATACCTAGGAAGAGGGAATCTAAACTGAGGAATTGCCTCCATCACATTGTCCTGTGGGCATCCCTGTAGGGCATTTTCTTAGTTCTTAATTGATGCAGGAAGGCCAGCCAATTGTGGTAGGTCCTACTCAGACAGGTGGGCCTAGGCTGCATAACAAAGGCAGCTGAGCACCCAAGTAGTTCTATCTAGAAAGCAATGTTTCTCCATGATTTCTTCCTCATGCTATTGCCTTGAATTTCTGCTTTGGCTTCCCTTGATGATTGACTATAACCTGTATGGAGAACATAATAAAGATTATCACAGAAAAATAATGATATAAAAATAAACAGAATACAAAGAGTCAATGATAGAGTCATTCTTAAAAGAAATAAACCAAGACTGAGAAACCCATAGCCATGATGCAAAAAGAGGAAAAAAGGAACCTGAAATTCTGCAATTAGTAAAGTTACAGATAAACAAATTATCAATATAAATGTACCTGAATAAAACAACACATTAAAAATTATATACTAAAAGCTAGGGAGATTTCTCAGTTTATAAAATGTATACTGTGTACTCCGCAAGCATCAGAAAGAAATTTCAAATCCCCATGGAAATGATGAGTGAGCACATCTTCCTGCCTGAAATACAAGTACACAAGCAATGAAGACAGAGGATCCCAGAAGCAAGCTGGCAATATGGACTAAATAAACCATTAGCTTGAGTCCAAGTGAGATATCTTGCCTCCATATATAAGAAAAAAACTATTTAGAAAGACACTCAACATCAATCTTAGGATTTCACATGCATACACACACACACACACACACACACACACATACACACACACACACACACACACACACACACGCACACACACACACGCTCACTCACTCACATATGTCGCACACACGGAAACACTATAGACTATGTATGCATATAAAACATACCTACACAAATGCATGTTTCCCTAAATATACACGTTTCCAAGTATGTCAAATATATATGTGCCATGCATACACACCTCACACATGTACACCTGCAAGATAGATAAAAATATTTAAGACAACAGTTGATTTATTCCAAAGATGCAAAAATATTTTGTCTTTGACAAAATTTAACATCCTTTATGAAAGCCCTAAAGACGTGAGAAGTTGAAGGAACATACCTACATACAATAAAGGTAATGCACAATAAAGTTAGTGTCAATGTAATGGTAAATAAAAAAAGACAAAAGCATTTCCTCTCAAATCAGGAATGAGAAAAGAGTACCAGTATCTGATAACAAGTGCAATAAGTCAAGAGATAGAAATAAAAAAGGATATAAATACAATTCAGAGATGTCAATCATCTCCATTTTCAGATGATATTCTACACTTTCCATACCCTAAAGACTCTAACAGAACTCTCTCAGAATTCATAATCACTTTCTGCAAAACACCAGGATGCAAAATCAGCATATAAAAGTCTGTAAATTTTCTATAGGCCAATAACAAATTTGCTGGAAAAAAATAGGGGAAGATTCTCATTTACATATCTCCTAAAAAATTCAAACAAAAGATTTAGGTGTGAACCATGAGAAATACCTCCACAGTGAAAAATTTCCAAAACTAAAGAAAAAATTGAATAGTGTAGAAGATACAAAGACCTCCCATGTTCATGAATAGACAGATTCAGATTGTGAAAACTGCTACATTTCCAAAAGTTAATTACCAATTCAGTTCAAAAGGCCAAAAATGTCAGTGACATCTTTTCTTTATTTTAATTACACTACAGATCTTCCCATAAACTGCATACAAAAAAGAAAAAAAAAAAAAAAACAGGCACAGAGACATGTGGGATAGAATATAAAAACATAAATGAGTTCACAAAGCCACGGCCACCTCTTTTCACAAATTTGCAAAGCACATTGAGAAGTGCGATCAACTACCATAAAAACTTACTGGGGAAACCAAAATGCAGAAGAATACAAATAGTTAAGCATCTCTCACCTTGTGCAACCTTAGTGTCAGTTTTTCGCTCTGAAACACCTAGAAGAAACTATGATACAGACAAAAGCTCTCTGAAAAAGAATCCAATAGCAGAATACATAATAGCAAGCATTTACAAATAACGTTGCAGGTGATGTAAAAAGCTTCTCAACAACCAAAGACATGGAGAAGATTTAGACTCTAGAATGGGAGTTATAAATTTCCTTGGAGATTAAATTCAAGAATGCATTAAAAATATCTCAAATGAAAACAGTAAAAACCAAACAGTTCAGTAAATAAATGGGGGGATATACTGGACATCCTTAAAAGCATTAGGACAAATGACAAGTCAATATATATTTTTAATAATCCCACATCCTTAGGCATTATAGAAACACAAATATTCAAATTTCATCTCACTGCAATCAGGATGGCTGTTAGTAAGAACAGTGAATGCTAGTAAAGCTGAGGGGAAAGAAACCAGAACCGTGCTTGTGGGAATGTAAATTGGTCCAGCCAATATTGGAATCGATGCATAGGTTCCTCAGAAACCAAAAACACAAAACTACTGCATGATCCAGCTATATCACTTCTTGTTTATATAACCCCCCCAAAATGTACTTTAATCAACACACTACATGCTCAGTAAAGGTATTTACCCATCCATGTTTAATGTTTCACTATTCACAACAGCCAAGCAATGAAATCCTGCTTAGTGTTCATCAGTAGATAAACAGAAAAATAAAATATGGTGTGCATGCCCAAAATGGGATTACATCCAGCCATAAAAATAATAATATTATGTTTTTTACAGGAAAATATTTGGAGTTGTATTAGACTAAATAAGCCACAATCTATAAGACAAATAGTGCATGTTTTATTTCATCGGTAGATCATACTTAAATATATACCTACACACACACACACAGAGGGCGGGGGTAAAGGAGGGAGGCAGGGAGGGAGAGAAAGGGAGGGAAAGAGAGGGAGGGAGGGAGAGAGAGGGAAAGAGTCGGGAGATTTTTGCTAGGCTTATCAGAAGACTAGAAATAATATGGAACAAAATATCAGTTTCCTTTTGTATTACTAGTAACTCATTAAACTGAAAAACAAAGAAAATTATATTAAACAAAAATTAGGCTGGAAAGATTGCTCAGTAGTTTAGAGCACTGGCTGCTTTTCCAGAAGACTGGGGTTCAATTCTCAGAACCTACATGGGAACTTACAACCATCTATAACTCCAGTTCTTGGAAGTCTGGCACCCTCTTCTGACCTCTGTAAGTACTATACTCCCACACTACACAGAATTTAATTCAGGCAAAATACAACACACATAAAATAAGAACTTGTAAAAATAAAAATATTGAAGAACGTTTGGTCATAAAATATGTAACATGAATCGGTACACCTGGGACAAGCCTGCAGAGGTGAGTGGCATGTACGTGGTTCCCTGAGCTACATGGTCTAGTTCTGCCCTTGCTCTTCTGTCTGGAGGAGCTTTGTTGAACCCCAAGGGCATCCTATCTCTTCATGGTAACCTTAGGGGGTCCCAATACTAAACAACTTAGAACCCTGATCTGAACCGACCACCTAGCTATATCCACATGAAACCCAAGCTGGTCCTCCTGAGATAACCTACAGAGATAAGTGGCATACAGCCAGTATCCTAAGCATCATTGTTTAGCTCTGTCCTTGTTCCTCAGTCTGGAGGAGCCTAGCAAGACCCCATGAGCATCCTCCCCATGGAAACCTTTGGGGCCATCAAACTAATCAGCTTAAACATTACTTGATCACCCATCCTAGTTGGATCTGCTGCCACGCCAACTGGATCTAACTGGGTCTGCAGAGTGAGGCCTGGCTGAAGCACAGCCAACAGAGTAGGGTATCCTGATGAGTCCATGGCTCCCGCCACTTTCCCAAGAAGTCCTGCTGCTATCTGGATCATCCAGCCAACACCAGGGAAAACCAGATGCCTAAAGCACATTTAAGAATGCAATCAACAGGACCCAGGGCAATATGGGATCAGCAGAGCTCAGCTATCCTGCTACAACAAACCGTGGATATCCTAATGAAAGTGAAGCATAAGAAGAAGATCTTAAATTTAATCTTATAAAGATGATAGAGGCCTTTAAAGAGAACATAAATGAATCCCTTAAAGAAATACAGGAAAATACATTCAAGCACGTAGAGGCATTCAAAGAGGAAGCAAATAATACAGGACAATACAACCAATCAGGTGAAGATGTGAATAAAACTGCCCTAGATCTGAAAAGGAAAATAGAAACAATAACAAAAACACAAACTGAGGCAATCCTGGAGACTGAAAACCCAGGAAAGAGAACAGGAACTACAGACATAAGTATCACCAACAGAATACAAGAGTTGAAAGAGAAAATCTCAGGAGTAGAAGACACGATAGGAGAAATCAATATATCTCTCAAAGAAAATGCAAAATCTAAAAAGTTTATTACACAAAACATCCAGAAAATTTGGGACACTATGAAAAGATCAAACCTAAGACTAATAGGAAAGAAAAAAAAGAAAAAATTCCCAATTCAAAGACACAGAAAACATCTTCCACAAAATCATAAAAGAAAAATTGCCTAACCTAAAGAAAGTGATACCTTTGAAGTACAAGAAGCTCATAGAACACAAACAGATTTGACTAAAAAGAAAATCCTCCCACCACATAATAATCAAAACACAAAATATACAGAACAAAGAAAGAATTTAAAAAGCAGCAAGGAACGAAGGCCAAGTAGCATATAAAGGCAGACATTTTTTTCTTCGGAGGTTCTAAAAGCTTGAAGGATCTGGGTAGAGGTCTTGCAGACTCTAAGAGACCACAGATATCAGCTCAGACTACTATACGCAGCAAAACTTTCAATCACCATAGATGAAGTAACCTAGATATTCCATAATGAAATCAAATTTAGACAATACCTTTCCACCAACCCACCCTACAAATGATACTAGCAGGAAAACTCCAACCCAATGAGGTGGCTATAGTCAAGAAAACTTCAAACACCACCATCATCAAAATAACAGAAATTCACAATCACTGGTCATTAATATATCTCAACATTAATGCATTCAATTCCCCAGTAAAAAGACACAGGCTAACAGAATGGATGCATAAACAGGATTCATCATTTTGTTGTATTCAAGAAACAGATCTCAGAAAAAAGATAGACATTATCTTAGTATAAAGGGTAGAAAAATGTTTTCCAAGAAAAAATGAACCCAAGAAACTAACTGGGGGAAAAGACATTCTAATATCTAATAAAACAGATATTCAATGGAAATTAGTTAAAAGAGATAGGGAAGGACACTTTATACTTATCAAAGAACAAAATCTACTAAGAGGACATCTCAATTCTAAGCATCTATGATGCCCAAATGCAGGGGAAGCCAATTTGTAGAAAGAAGCATTACTAAAGCTTAAACCATACATTGAACCCCACACATTAGTAGCTGGAGACAACACCCCACTCTCACCAATAGACAGGTCATTGAGACAGAAACTAAACAGAGATAATGACACTAAGAGAGGTTGTTATTCAAATGGACCTAACAGATAGTTATAGAACATTTCACCTAAATACAAAAGAATATAAATTCTTTGCACCTCATGGAACCTTCTACAAAATTGACCATATAGTCAGGCACAAAACAAACCTCAACAAATACAAGAAGATTGTAATAACCTCATATATCTTATCAGGCCACAAAGCCTACATACTCATAGAAAATAAACAACTCTCTATGCAGAGATCATTGAGTTATAGAAGAAATAAAGAAATTAAAGACTTTCTAGAATTCAATGAAAATGAGGGTACAACATACCCAAACTTATGGGACACTATGAAATAGCAGGAAGAGGAAAGTTCATAGCACTAAATGCCTTCATAAAGAAATTGGAGAGTTTGGAAACTAATGAATTAAAAACACATCAGAAGGCTCTAGAAAAAAAGATGTAAATACACTCAGGAGCAGTAGACACTAGGAAATAATCAAAATCAGAACTGAAAACAATCCATTAAAACATATAAAATAATAAAAAGAACCAATGAAGCCTCGAGCTGGTGCCTTGAGAAAATCAACAAGATAGACAAACCCTTAGCCACACTAATTAAAAGGCAGACAGACAATACCCAAATTAACAAAATCAAAAACAAAAAGTGAAACATAACAATGGACTCAGAAATTTAAAAAAAAAATCATTAGGTCTTACTACAAAAGCCTGTTCTCCACAAAATTGGAAATCTAAATGTAATGGATGATTATCTACACAGATACCAATTATCAAAGCTAACTCGAGATCAAGAACACTATCCAAACAGTCCTATAAACCTGCAGGAAACAGAAGCAGTTGTTAAAATTCTTCCAAACAGAAAATGTCCTGGGCCAGGTTATTTGGGTACAGAATTCTGCCAGACTTTAAAAAATGAGCGAATGGCAATACTTCTCAAACTATTTAACAAAATAGAAACAGTGGGAACACTTCCAAACTCATTCTATGAGTCCACAGTCACCCTGGTATCTAAACCACAGAGAGATTCAAAAGGAACAAGAATTTCGGACCAATTTTCCTTAAAAACATCAGTACAAAATACTCAATAAACTACTTACAAACTGAATCTAAGAACACATCAAGGACCTCATTCACCATGATCAAGTAGACTTTATTGTAGGATCCCTGGGATTGAAGGGGGTGTGCTTCAATAAATGAAAATCAGTATAACATAATTCACAATATAAATGAGCTGAAAGAAAAACACATACACACAAATACACACACATGTGCACACACACAATCATCTCATTAGATGCAGAAAAAGCATTTGAGAAAGTCCAACAGCCCTTCATGTTAAAAGTCTTGAAGAGACCACTGCCTGGGTCACCAGGGATCCATAGCCAAGCAGCGCCAGGAGAAAGCTACCCTCCCAGGAGCGTGGAAAAGCCGAGTGGGGATAAGACAAGCACCACTGCTCACCTGGACCCGCCCATAACCCGCGGAACACAGGGACTGAGGTAAAGTCAGGCATAGGATCCTTCCGGTTTCCATCTGTGGCAGTAGACCTCTGCCTGGGCCACCAGGGTTCCATGGCCAAGCAGTGCCAGGAGAAAGTTACCCTACCAGGAGTGTGGAAAAGCTGTGAGTGGGGATAAGACAAGCACTACTGATCACTGGGACCTGGGGACCTCAGCCTGGGCCACAGGGCTCCAGGAGAGAGCTGGTATCCCGGGAGTGCTGACATACCTTCGAGCATAGGCAAAACCACCACTTCTGTTCAAACTCACTGGATCAAGAGGGACCCTTGAAGAGCCATCAGGACACAGGAACCAAGGGACAGCTGGGGACAAGATCCTTCTGGTTTCTGTCTGCACCCCAGAGCTGACCCTGTGCCACAGCTCTCCAAACCCATACACCTCACAGAGAGAGCTGTTCTTCAAGGAGTATTGATACAAAGGCCTGCAGGAAGGACAAGCCACAGCCAGACAGAGTAAGATCAGCTAGCATCAGAGTTAACAAGATGGCAAAAGGCAAGGGCAAGAACATAAGGAACAGAAACCAAGGCTACTTGGCATCATCAGAACCCAGCTCTCCCACCACAGCAAGCCCTGGATACCCCCCAACATACCAGAAAAGCAAGACTTGGATTTAAAATCATTTCTCATAATGATGATGGAAGACTTTAAGAAATAAATAAATAATGCCCTTAAAGAAATACAAGAGAACACAGTTAAACAGGTAGAAGTCCTTAAAGAGGAAAGAAAAATATCCATTAAAGAATTACAGGAAAACACAATCAAACAGACGAAGGAATGAACAAAACTATCCAGGAACTAAAAATAGAAATAGAAACAATAAAGAAATCACAAAGGGAGACAACCCTGGAGTTAGAAAACCTAGGAAAGAGATCAGGAGTCATTGATGGAAGCATCACCAACAGAATACAAGAGATAGAAGATAGAATCACAGAAGAAGATACCACAGACAACATTGACACAACAGGGAAAGAACATACAAAATGCAAAAAGCTCCTAACCCAAAACATCCATGAAATCCAAGATACAATGAGAAGATGGAACCTAAGGATAATAGGTATCAAAGAGAGTGAAGATTCCTAACTTAGAGGACCAGTAAATATCTTCAACAAAATTATAGAAGAAAACTTCCCTAACTTAAAGAAAGAGATGAACATAAATATATAAGAAGCTTACAGAACTCCAAATAGATTGGACCACAAAAGCAATTTTTCCCGTCACATTATAGTGAAAACACCAAATACACAAAACAAGGAAAGAATATTAAAAGCAGTAAGGAAAAAAGGTCAAGTGACATATAAAGGCAGACCTATCAGAATTACAGCAGACTTCTCACCAGAGACTATGAAAGCTAGAAGATCCTGGGCAGAACTCATACAAACACTAAGAGAATACAACTGCCAGCTCAGGCTGCTATACCCAGCAAAACTCTCAATTAACATAGATGGTGAAAACAAAATATTCTACGACAAAATTTACACAATATCTTTCCACAAACCCAGCCCTTCAAAGGATAATAGATGGTAAAACTCAACTTAAGGAGGGAAACTACACCCTAGAAAAAGCAAGAAAGTAATCTTTCAACAAACTGAAAAGATCGTCACACAAACATAAAAGTAACATCGAAAATAACAGGAACCAATAATCACTATTCCTTAATATCTCTTAACATCAATGGACTCAGTTCTCCAATAAAAAGACATTCTGACAAACTGGATCGATAAAGAGGACCCAGCATTTTGCTGCATTCAGGAAACACACCTCCGGGATAAAGACAAACACTACCTCAGAGTAAAGGGCTGGAAAACAATTTTCCAGGCACATGGTCCCAAGAAACAGGCAGAGTAACCATTCTAATATCCGATAAAATCGACTTTCACCCAAAAGTCATCAAAAAAGATAAGGAAGTACACTTCATACTCATCAAAGGAAAAATCTACCAAGAAGTACTCTCAATTCTGAACATCTATGCTCCAAATGCAAGGGCAGCCACATTCATAAAAGAAACTTTACTAAAG